>JAMKCH010004986.1:0-34056 GCA_023653785.1 Ophioderma brevispina
GAGTCTTCAAACCTTTAAAAATAGCAACCTAAGGTTGTTTAAAGCTCACACTTCTTGAATATTACAGCTGGAAAGGGCATGTCGTGATCACAGCCTCGTACCATGATTTACGCTAAAAAGGGTTGACATTCCCATGTCTCATCTGAACCATTTTCATGTCATCTGAACTGCCTATATAAAGTTAATGTATAAGTGTCTGCTGCATTGGTTTCTTGAAAACAGCAATTCTGTAACATTTCGTTCCAGTGATTAGAAACATTTGCGCATTAACATAAAGGAGGTTTATAATGATCAGAAAATTGCCCTTTAAGCTTTTAAAATATTTTACGCTTTCATTGGGATCACTGATAGTACCTTTCAAGTTACATTATCTTGAAGGAATTATTCATTCTACTAACAATGGCCCAAATAAAAGCGTCTTCCTTTTAAAATCTATCACCCTATTCGAACTTTACACCAGACCGGTTACGCGGAGTAATCCACAAAAGGGGGCAGACAATGGTACACTTTTTGCTGATGGGTTGATAAAAAGATCCAAAATTATAGAAAATTTGGCAAAGAATGTCCACTTTTGGGCGGATGGAGTGTTTTTTAAAAAGTAAAAAAAAAAAATGACATGGGGATAGTCCACTTATTCGAAGTATCATAACAAATCCCCCATAAACGCTTTTCATCGTCGCTTCAAAGAGGAAAAAACTCCAACCAAAGGAAACAAACCAATAAAGGGCCACAAACAAATGGTGATGGTTGGAAAAGAAAACATCATTTGTGCCTTATTTTAGTCAAAAAATAGGACTGTGCTTACTTTCCCAGGAGCGGCATTAGATCTTAAAGATGTGATCTAGGGTTGTTGCCCATTGAAAGAAAAATATGATAACACAGCATGAAGCATACAGTGCAATTCAGAATAGCACTTTATACCCTTGTTATGTTTTAAAGCAAAAAGGTTTCGGTATTTTGTTATTTATGATGCAAAGTATTTTCATTTTAAAAAATAACAAACAACCGTGGTGATAATATTTTTGATACGGGCCTTGAATTGAAATCAGTCGAGACCATTTATGCGAAAGGTCCAGTGTAAAATGGGATGGGTAGGGATGGTAGCATATATTTTCAGTAGGAGTACCTTGGAGATTAGTTAGTCACATTTTCACGTCTGTACATAAGTAACCCACAGTGTACTTATTAACAATCTATGCCTCCCATCCAAGTAAAACCTCTCCCAGTGAAATTTGCACGTTTCTTATGTTATCACTATTAAATGTTAAGGTTCAGCAATAGCTAAAAACACAACCTGATAATCTGCATTATGCAAAAAAAAAACCCCCCCAGAAATATCAACGTTTCTTTACAGTTTGGGTGGTAAAACCAAAAATTCTTCTTCTTACTTTGGGGTAACACTAACAAAAGTTATTTCTCCTTCTTTGTAGTCCAAATAAGGTCTGAAAAGAAACAAATGGAAATTTTGGGGAGATGGGGGAGGGGTGCTTTTATGGCCTATTCGCCCCCCCCCCCATTGTCAAAAGGTGTGGTGACCGGTTTTCCATTCATCAGGATTTCCTCCCCCAAAGCCGAAAACGCTATTTGTGAAAAAGGTAAGGTAATCCTTATTTTTATGAAATTACATACTGGAAATATTTTCCCCATCTGATTGACAGTTGACCATTTCTGCTGTATCCCCTAACTAAAGGTCACAGAAAATTATGACTGTACACTTTTTTGATTCTTGGATAATACCACCAAGTTGGATGTGTTCCAATTGATTGGAGCAGTTTCAATTTTGAGCCCCTATATGACCACCCCAGATGACCTTACTGACCCCTAACTGGACATAGCTACTAATTTGAATTTTCTAGCATGCCTTTGGGTATATCCCCATGGGTTACCTACACACACTGGTAACCAAATCATTTTGTACCCTTCTTGGTAAGTGAAAACCCGTCTGGCCCTTTCAACTATATGTGGAGGAAAACCTACCATGTGAGTATGTCAGAATGTTTTTTTGTAAAGAAGAGAGACCTTGAATGTCACATTCGTACTACTCCCTGAAGGAAAACCCTACATGTTGAAGAGTTGCAAGAAATGCTTTGCTCGAAAGGAAACTCTTAAACGTCATATTCGTACTCACACAAATGGAAACCGTAACATGGAAATATTGTCACAGAAGTCTTTTTGCACATAAACACATCCTTACTGAACATATCGACTCACACAAGGAGAAACCCTACCACCATTGTGAGTATTGTACCGAAATGCTTTATTACACGAAAGGAAGTCTCTTAAACGTCATATTCGTACTTGATACTCACACAAAGGAGCAAACCTTACCATTGTGAGTATTGTCAGTAATGCTTTACACAGAATACGCTCCTTACTGAACACATTCGTACTCACACCAAGGAGAAACCCACCAGTGTGAGTACTTGTCAGAAATGTTTTGCACGGAAGAATATCTTAACTGAACACATTCGTACTCCACACAAAGGAGAAACCCTACCATTGCGCGTATGTGCCAGAATGCTTTGCAATAAAGGGAAACCTTAAACGTCACATTCATTCTCACACAAAGGAAACATAATATAGCCCATTAGACTATTGTCCTTTCCCTATTTGTTGCTCTAAAATGATTCGTTCAACCCACACTACAGAAAAGGTTTGATACCACAGATAATATGGACCCTCTAGAGTGGGGTTTGGGGGGGTTGAGGTTGGTTGTGGGAGTTTTGGGGGGTTTTGGGGGGGGGGTGTGTTTGGTTTTTTGGGGTGAGAGAATGGTGTGGTTTTTTGTGGTGAGAATTTGGGTTTGGGGAGTTTATTGGGGGGAGGTTGGGAAGTATAATTTGGTTTTTTGGAGAGCAACACGTAAGTGGATCACTGTTTTTGCTACGGTTTGTCAAACAATAATCTGCGATGGACCCCTAGATTGCTCAAAAATAAAGGGTTAGGGGTTAACAATAAAGATATAGGGGTAGTTTAACAATACATCATTAAAGACCAATTATCATTAGCGCATTAATATTTCTGATAGATTAAGTTAAGATTGTTTTTGTTTGGGTTCAAGGTGCCCTGACCTAAAATGGGTTAAAGGTAAAGTGGTTATGAAAATTCAATATCTTATGCACGAATTGCGATTTTTTGTTGTAAATCGGTCCACCGTTTCTTTGGATAGTATAACAAACTCAGGTATATACCCATAGACCGTGTGTTTTGAATGTGGTCGACCACATTTGGAGACGTCTTTGTTCATAAGTATCAAAAGAAACATTTTTCAGGCCTTAAAATTCACTAGCGTATGAAAGAAATTAATGAAACTTCCTTATGATAGAACATCTCATTTTTTGATGTAGTAAGGGGGTAAAGGTTGTCGATTGGGTCCACCACCTTTATGTGTCAGTTTCCCCCACGGTTGACCGTCCAACAGGGTAAGGAGAGAGTTTTGCGTCTAATGATAAGTGTATATTAAGTTTTGTTTTCCAATTCTCAAAAGAATTTCATATTTTGTGAGCCTCACGTGCTTCGGACACGTTGGAGCGCCCATGATTCTTGATAATGAGTTACACTGGAAAGAGATCTAACAAGACAAGGGGGATTACCTCTATATTAATAGCTGATCCTGATTTTCCTCACGAGTTTGAGAAGTGACAAACAAGGCCTTATTAATTTTTGTAGACCAATGTCGATTAAGCTTATAATATATTAAAGCTTAAAGTCCCACACACCATGAAATTATGATTCATTATCAGATAGAAGACTTTTGATATAAATAAAAACGAGAACTACCCGTTTTAATTTCCCAACGCTACCAGTTAAGTCCCATTCACACTGAAAAGATTATTTTTCCTAGACCCCCCTATAAAACAATAAGAAATTCTTCAAATTGGGCGCTATGCCTGTGGTGTCATTAACGTATCAGGTCAATAAATCATGTCCGGGGGGATCATACATACTAACCGCACGCACAACTTGTTCGAAATCATTTCGTAGATCGTGCATCTTCAAACGAAATAAGTGACTGAAAGTACAAGCCAGTCCAAAATGCAGATAGAATCAGAATGGGATATTCATCGTCGGGAATTACCCGGGATAGCGGAAGACTAGCAGGAGTTATTTCCCGGTAAGGAAATACCCGCGAGGACAACGAAGGGATACTTACCGGGGGATAACGTGGGGGGAGTTCATACACAGCGTATGCCAATCATTTTGAACAGTTGTTGACAAAGAATCCCAACATAAATTTTTATTGAGAGGTAAATTAATTTGATCGTATTCAATCTTATAAGTACATATTCATATTATGTGTGCGAGAATATAGAACTTTATATGACTGGTATTAAGCGAGCATCGTGAATTAAAAGTGCAACGAGAGATTTGGAGGCACCCAATCTGTGTCATAATAGTAAATTTTGATATAGATTAAACACTCAAATAGATGTCTACCTTGTATTGGCTACAGAACATGGCTTAAAAGAGAAAAAAAGTGTATTTGATTTGGCTCAATTTCAATGTACAACATAGGCTGAATTTCGTCTTTGCTCCTATACGAATTAAAATTCCACATTTTTGTACCAAAGAAACATTTCTCAGCTTAATCCTTTCAGATTTGGGGTATTTTTTGATAGGAATTTACTCGGGACAATTTTGTAGGGACACCTGATATTTAAAATCTCCTCTTGCACCTTTAATCACAGCAAGTGCGAATCAAAATCACGGCATCCTGGAACTTTTTCCGGATCAATTTGACCAAATAAAGCTATTGACGTAAGTTTTAAGCCTTATGTCTCATTTGAACATTTAAATATCTTCATTTTCTCTCTGACTTTTTTTGCACTTAGAGAATAGTGTTTGTACATACATCACAAGGTATGTTTACATTAGGGCTTTATTAACAAGCGAAATGATTTTTTCCTAACCTCCCCCCCCCCTCAAATACTACGGGCACTACGCCGTATACCCTCTTCCTGTCATCATTTCACGCCCGCCGGTTGCTCTTCACAACAGATCCACCGTGCGTAGCTCACGTATCTTGCGCCGTAGTCCCCTTACCCGTCTTACCTTGCATAACTGTGTTTTTTCTCAGTCCTTGGAGGTTGTTAAATTACAATTCCAAGCTGTCAGCCAATATTATTAACAGAATCTGGCCATGAAATGATTTGCAGAAATATTCTTGAATGAAAAGGTATTAGCACAAACACTGACCATTTATATCAGGGTAACTCCCCACTCTGGGTCCATAAGCCGCGTGTCGATTGCAAGCCCCGTCGTGTGTGGTTCAGTTATCATGTCACTGTCAGCGCTTCTACGAATTACAATTCCAAGCCTTTCAAGACAAATCATTTATTACAAACTCTTGGCCACAAGATGATGGGGTTGCCTAAATATTCTGGAAATGAAAGTATTAGCGCAAACACTGACCATTTATCAGGGTAAATCCCCACACTGGGTGTTTCATGTGATCAGCTATGTCCATCGCTTCTACGCCCGTTTTACCACATTATACGTACAATTTGCTGTTCAATCTATGATACAGCCTCCAACATGTAGCAGTTTTCTGCGAACCTCGTTTCGTCCTTTGGCCCCGTTTTATGATTTAATATATGAATTTGCTAGGTCTAAAATGTGTACAATCATTTATAAAAAAGTTGGTGAATCGTGAATGGATTAGTTTGCTATACCATACAAAGCAAAAGCCATGCCAGGCAGAGTGAAATACGAATGAGCAAGCAATGACGAGTTAATACCCGCCACCGGTCAAATTAAACTATAATGCATATGGTTAACGACGACATCTACAAACATTCATCACATTAAACATGTATTGCACATATTAAGTGTACAAAAGAATCATGAAAAGGCAACGAAACAGAAATAACTTTTCAGAGCTGTTGTGTTTGCCATGGGTGCCACGCCATGAAACACCACCACCAACATGAGTCCACTGACAGACGGCCGCGGGTCACACACTTCCCTTGTAAGTCTCGAGGTGTTTTCACAATATTAATCCCCATTATCGACCCCAACCACCCCATATTACATAGCCACCAAAAAGTACCAATAACTTTCCGTCTTCAGTCTCTTCGTAATTGCAAATAACAATGTTAATACATACAGAATTGCGGCTATTGTTAGAAACAATGACTCGAGATGTACAAGTGTTTACATTTTTGCACTGTGACGTGCTCGGTGATACCGAAATGACGTCATGCATTATAAAAGGCAATTGGGGCTTTTTGGGTGTATTGAAAATACAGGAAAATACAAAAATTTGAAGTTTTTAAGCCCAACGCTTTATAAAGACAGATAAAAATCGAAACTTTATTCTGTTCATTTCCTAAGGTCCACCAGCTTTCTTTTGAGATGTAATCAAATTTAATGGGGTGTGGACTTTAACAATAAGTTCAGGTAGATGCACAAAATTGTGGAAGTTGAGGATGACACAAGTAGACTAGAGATGAGGTAGGTTCTTAATCCAGTGCTGCCACCATTGCCACTATGGTTAAGGGATGGATTTATGTCATAAACAATCAACCACATACCTTGACTGTAGAGAAGCTGTAGATACACAAACATGGCTGGCTAGTAACAGTGACTATTCACAGCTGTCACCCAGAGACTTAGCAGGAGCTTGTCCATGCAATCAGCCAATCACAATTGGCGCCCCATCCCACTACAGAAAAGGTTTAACGGAGAACTGTATCAAGAAATAACTTACACAATATACGCTATAAAAAACAATTATTTGACACATTATGGAGTGGTTTCATTGGAAAACGGAATTATAACTACGAATTAAAAGCATTTTTGTGTCTGACCATGCGCTATTTACCTTCGCGCTAACTGTATTGGGATTGTATTTGTGTTAGGCGATACGGCGGCACGTAGCATCATACATCTTCACACATGACTTTCATTGTGGTATTTTAATTGGCGAAAACTCTCGTGAGAGGATTCCGTGGATAATACCGTTGCGCATGGCGTGTTATTACTTGCTGTGGTGGTGGGACAGAAACTTTGCCTTGATTCACTGCCGTTTTTTGATCACGAACTTTCTTTTGTTCGAACCTTTTAAAGGAAGGTATTATGCTATATTTGTGCATGGCAGAGATCCGCACAAGAAGTAAATATACATCCAAAGATGTTCCAAGTTTGAATACAATACACCAAAAAGCCTGAAAAAATCAGGGCCCGAATCGGGCCAGTGCAAGTGCTGGACCGCCATTGACTATCGTAAAACCCTCCGAATTCGCAGTAGTGCCGACAAAGACGTCAAACCCGAATCACCCCGTACCCCGCGCCGCACCGCGTGAAATCCAGTGGTTAAACAAAGAAGACAACTGCCAAAAAGTGGATGATGGCTTAGATCAACGAATGACTAAACTAGAAGCTTTGATGTCCAACCAATCTGAGCAGAATACACAGTTCCCCAGCATAGCATTTTGTCTGCCATAAGTGGCCTAATGGTGAGACTGATAATGATGACAGTCGTGAAAATGAAAACGTCAACATGTCCCACAACTGGACCAAAACAGCCTGCTAATGTTCCAGATATCATCCCATCTGATGATGAGCGTTGTTTTGTTAGTGATCTTTGGAAAGAGTCCCAGGTACTAGTGGTGTTAAACCAAATCAAGATGAACTTAGTTTTTCTGATGGGACTCATGAGCAATATTGAAGCCCCGATTGAAGCCCAATTTTGAAGCTGGAAAAGCTGATAATGATCAAGATATTGGCTTTGCTTTGCTGCCATGTTTGCAGTTGATAAAGATGTCGGCCAATCCCTAGCGTGAGGAATGTTGGTCAAGAGTTATCTCATTCTTTTGGCCTACAAATGGAGAAATCAAACTCAAGAGCTAATTGAAAGGCATAACTGGCCCTACCAATTGTGATCCTTTGCAGATTCCTGTCGTAAAAATCTCCAATTGGACCAACAACTGGCAAGACAAGGTCTCGTGATTTGAAGCTCCATAGAGTCCAACGGCCTCTAATTAAGGGACTGACAGCATAGCTAAGCTTATACATATTACCCCCCAAGCTCACCCAAGATATGAAAGATGGTCTCATGCTTGTGGCCATTGCAAACTTGAACTAAATTGGTCCTTCCGTAAGAGATGATTAATCCTGATCTCATATCCACAATACCACCATCTTGCTCTGCAAACCGCTTCCATGGAACGAGCTAAGAAAGAAAAGGATGGGTAATTTGGTAGGAATATTTTCCTACTTTCCGGACCGAACTGGAAAATCAGGTGAAAGTGCCTACGGAAAGAAAGGCGACTTCTGGTGTTTTGAAGTTGCAAGGCCAGGTCAGCCGTTTCAAAGCCGTGAACCTACCTCGCAGTAACCCTACCGGACCCGACTCCGCTAAGCAGAATTTCAGGGCTGCCGCAGCAGCTCGGGTTGGTCCAAGACGGGAAAATTCTTTTTAGGAGGGAAGTCTCGTTCAAGGAAGCCGGTATTAACGAACAGAAACCAAGCACAAAGACCAGACCAAAGCTATTCCCAGAGCAATCAAAACAACTCCCCAAGAATGCCAAGTAAGGCTGATGAGGTAGGTGAGTTGTGATCAACCAACAAGTACAACTATGCCTGTTTCAAAACCCTATATTTGTAGGGGGTCGCATGAAAGCTATATAGCATGAAGGCAAAAGATAACAGTGATCGATCTATTTTAAAAATAATTTCAGGCTTTTGCCTGAATTTGAGCTGGGCGCACCACCCACCAGGTTATTTTACCAACCATTAATAAGCTGAAGAGAGGGAGAAAATGGCAGTTGACCAGGAAACTCAAAAGTTTGCTTTGATAAGAAGAGTTATTTCTGAGCCAAAGTAATGAAGTTGAGCAATTTGTGTCTCAAATAATTTTTGCAAGAGAGAAAAAGGTGGTGTCACAGAATGATTTTGGATTTGTCCCAGCTTAATGAGTATATATCCTATCATCACTTTAAAATGGCTACTTTTGAAGTTGCTAAAGCATTAATAACCAAAAATTGCTATATGGCTTCACTAGATTTGCGTGATGCATATTATTCTGTACCCTTCCTCTGAGACGGAAATATTTGAAATTCATGTGGGAAAAGACAAAGTGGTACATTACAATGTTCTACCCCTAATGGGTTGAGTCAGGGCCTCGACTTTTAAAAACCAAATTCTAAGGCCTCCTTATGCAAACTTATAAGTATGTGGTTAACATAATCACTGGTAATATTGACGATTCACTTGGCGTAAGGCCCTTCACTTCACACCCTGACCAGGTGACAGCAGCCGTGCAGACACGCTAAATTTCTTGACCGATTAGTTTTTATCATTCATCAGACAAATCTGTTTTTAATTCATTCCCCAACAACAGATTGTAGTAGTTGGGATTTCAATGACTCAACACAAATGGAAGTTTTTTGCCTGAAGCAAAAACAAAAATTACGAAAGTCTGTTATGAATTACTAAATTCAGGTAAAACAACCATCAAGAATGTGCCTTTCATTTATCTGCAAAATTGGTATTTCTGCTTTTCCTCCTGCAGTCCATATGGACTCATTAAATTATAGTCTTGGAGAAACAAGATGGAGGCTCTAGAAGCAAACCACGGGCCAATTCTGACAGAATTATGCCATTTCAAGGAATGCCAAAGGCAGATTTGCAGTGGTGGTTTGGAAATTAGATTATGCATATTCATATGCATTTTACCCGGGGTAAACCTGATATATATACATTCATCAGATGCATCATGTCCTGGATGGGTGGCCACAAAACGGGTTTACTACTCACATTGGCGACGTTGGAATACAGTGAGGCGTTCTTAGCAGCCAAGAATGAATTTAATTATTTGGAGGCTTTTTTTGGCACCTTTTTAAGAGCACTTAAATAAACCATAATCATCCTGCATTCTGCAAAGATTTAAGAAGAAATTCATGATGTTAAACTTAGTCTTGACAATACACACACAGCTGTTGCTTAGTTTCACACCCTGGGAGGATCTAAATCAAAACCTTGTACTGAATTGCAAAAGAACTAGGGGATTGTGGTGCATTGCCGATCAATATGGGTACCCGTTGCACACCTTCCAGGAGTACAACAATAGTTGCAGATAGAAAATCACGTGTTTGATGATGAGACAGAATGGATTGCCTGGACAAGCAAATTGTTTAGCCAACTTTGCAATATTGAATTTTGACCCGCAGTTGACCTTTTTGCATCCCACTTAATGCACAATTGAAAAGGTATTTGTCTTTGAAGCCGTACCCTGAAGCGGATGCAATTGATGCCTTATCTTTATTTGGGTGATTTAACTTCTATGCGTTCCCACCTGTTTGTATGATTGTTGCCAAGGCATACAAAAAATTATTGAAGATGAAGCTGATGGCATCTTAGTTGTTTCCAAAGTGGCCAACTCGCGCATTTTTTTCAAAACTGCTAAATGTCCCTTGTCCATCCCAATTCTGTTGCCAAAGTCCACCCTTTGATTGTGGCCATCCAGTACCAGGTGCAATTCATCCTCCTCTCTCAATGCGGCTTGAATGCTTCTTGTAGGTTATCATGAGATTCCGGTGAAGAACTCGGGCAATAACCATCTACAGCTCCGACATTATCATCATGTCTTCCTGCGGCAATCAACAAGACTCAGTACTATTGGATATTTACAGATGGATTGATTTTGCTCTGGAAGGAAGGTTAATCCAATGCATGCAAAATGCCAGCAGATATCTAACTTTTTGACCATTACTTTATGAAAGTTTACGTAGTTTTAGAACAGTTCATTAAATGTAGCACGTATGCTTTAGCGTCTTTTGTAACTCTCTCAGCATACTATTGGCTCTCACCTCACTTATAATAGATTTCTTAAAGGGGTATTCTGAAACGACCTCCCTGACGCGATACGACTTAGTGGGATTTTAGTTGGTGTAACTTTTTCTACGTAAATTCACCAAATCATTTGACCTAAAACAACTGACCAACGAAACAGTCATGCTTATTGCGCTTGTCAGTGCAACACAACGGTCCCCAGACCATTCCACAATTTACGACGTCTTGATAATTTGAAGTATACGGGCAGCACCGCAATTTTTTCAGATAATGATCTTATCAACAAGTCGTCCAGGATGTCTGGGTTTACAGTGTTCCTGGAAGCGTATCTCCTGACAGGCGATTTGTTTTGTAACCTATTTGAAATACTACATCTCTGAGACGCAGAAATTTCGTACCTATATGGAGGCAAGGATGAAGAGTTTTATTTATTAGCTCAAAATCCGTACAATTCCTGTTTCTAAGACACTATATCCAGAGGTATACCATTGTTTATGCAATATGCGGGAGGGCCAATTACGTACTTTAAGCCCCACTCACCCAGAGCTGCCTCAACTTCAACAGCAAACAAACTGTGTCCCGGTAGGCCGAGATTCTTAAAACGCTGTGTTGGGGTCGAATGAGAACAACTTTTAGGAAGTATTATAATAAACCCCTCCTGCCTAGCGCTCCATGGCGCAAGCTTACTGAGAAAGTATAACTCAAGTTCAATAGCTTTGAGCAAAAGTATGGAGAAAATGCATTGACTTAATTAGTTTTGATAAAAAGTGTCTGTCTCTTTAGTGAAACTGATGAGGACACAAGTGTTATTATTTGAAAACAAAGTTTTAGTTTTGCCATTTTTCCTTGCTAAGGATTTGTATAAGATTATTATCAAGGAGTGTAAACAAAACTGAATAGAACTGTAATCCAGTGGACAGCAGTGCCTAATTTGTATGTATGCCGAAAGCATACCTGTCATCAGTTTACAGTACTGTATTTTTATTAGGACAACAGGAATTTTTTTTGGAAGAAATTTCTTGAAATAAGGTTTTTGACTGTAATTTAATATCTTAGTAACATTGATTTTTTTTTCAAAATGGACTTTATTTGTCCATTTTTTCTACTAACCAATTGAGTAAGACTTGGAATTTTGTTATTTAAAATAAACACTTGTGATTAAGTATGGTTAGGATTGCAGTTGAAAATTTTCAATAATTTTTTTTTTCTGACAAAAAAATTAATGAGCACACTTGCTTTTGGTTACAGATCAGACGCGTTAGGTGTCATTTACCAACCCCCTTCCCCTAGTTGACCATAAGTGAATTACATGGATTACTACTGCCTGGAAATGTGTTTAGTTTAAGAAGTACAGTGTTGATACTAAAAGACGGAAAGTAATTTTGAAATGTTCTTTTATATGGTTTTCATTTTAAAATAAAAACCCTTACTCCATCCACATGCTAACTGTAACACCATGGTCAAACCATGACACAGACTGAATACAACGTGAGGGTGGTTATCTGTAACCTTGATTGTTGTGTGCATAAATAAGCTATAATATTACGCTCTCCCAAAAGACTGGTTATGACCCCGCGGCTAGGTACTTATTAATACCATGAACTGACCTTATGCTTCTGGGTATCATGACTCATACACCTGACAGCAGAGTCTTTTTTTTAAATTACACTAGTGGGTTGAGGTTATAGAACTGGGCCATGGACTTGAGACTAGCGTATATAAAGCCGTGTTGCTAAGTATATGATAACTTAGTGTCAAGGGGCTAGAACTCTGTGGCTTGATGGATAGGAAATTGGAAATCCTCATTGCTAGCATAACTTAGAAGACCAATTTAATTTTGACAATAAAAATACTAAAATTGATAAGTCTCAAATAATTGATAATTCAGCAGTTGAAAACAGCCCACTATATAGTACCCTACAAGCAACTGGAGAGGGACCTGTTTTGGACCCACATTTTTTTCACACGGCCATTTACTGCTTTCCTGGAAATGGATTTTTCGCTTAACAAAAAAACACACACGCGCGGCTCGCGCACACGCACACACGTACGCACACACACGCACGCAGCAAATACTAGCAAAGCAAAACCAAAAAAACAGTTTTCAGTAAATGGTTGCAAATTCACATTAAATTAGAGAAAAAATCAATTGCCAATTTTGCTGGCCTCTAGATGTCTACCCTAGTAATTACTGTTAGGGTTATCTAACTTATTGGGTGTTTTGGTTAGTTTTAAGGCAAGAGTTAAGGGTTAGAGGTTGGGGTTCGTGAGGGTTAGTTCGGGTTAGGGTTTCGAGTTTAGGGTAATTTTTAAGGGTTAGGGTTATGTTTATGGTTGGGGTTAGAGTTTATTAGGGGATTATAATTTGGATTATAGGGTTTAGGGTTTAGGGTTAGAGTTGTAGGGTAGGGTTAAAGTTTAGGGTAGCGGGTTCGCGTTTCGGGTCTCGTTCGTTTCGGTTTCTGGTCGCGTTTCGGGTTCGTGCGTGTCGGGTTCGGGTTCGCGTTCGGGTTCGTGTTTCGCCTTTCGGGTTCGAGGTTCCCGTTCGGGTCCGGGTTCGCCGCGTCTTCGGGGTCTGTTGTTTTCGGGTTCGTTTCGCGTTTCGGGTTCGGGTTCGCTTTCGGGTTCTGGTTCCTTTCGGCGTTCAGTTTCGCGTTTCGGGTTCGGGTTCGCGTTTTTCTACGGGTTCTCGTTCGGGCTTTGGGTTCGCGTTTTCGGGTTCGGGTCCAGTTTCGGGTTCGCGTTTCGGGGTCGGGGTGTCGTTTCGGGTCGGTTGCGTTTCGGGTTTTGGGTTCGCGTTTCGGGTTGGGTTCCCGTTTCCGGTTCGCGTTTCGAGTGTCTGGTTCTCGTTTCTGGTTCGGTTCGCGCTTCGGGTGTTCGTCGTTTTCGGTTTCGGGTTCGCCTTTCGTGTTCTTGTTTCGCGTTTCGGGTTGGGTTCCGCTTTTCTGTTTCGCTGTTTCAGGTTTCGGGTTCGCGGATTCGTTTCTTGTTCCCTTTTCCGGGTTCGCTTTTCGGGGTCGTTTTTCTTTTCATTTTTATTTTTTCTCGTTTATTGTTTTTGGATTTACTCTTTTCTTTGTTTTTTCCCGTTTCTGTTTTCCTCGTTTCGGTCGTTGTTTCTCTTTTCTGGTTCGTTTCGCGCTTCTGGTTACGGTTCGCGTTTCGGGTTCGGTTGCGTTTGGTTGGGTTCCGGGTTCGCTTTCCCGTTTCGTGTTCGGGTATCGCGTTTAGGGTTCGGGTTGCCGTTTCGGGATTCGAATGTTCTCGTTCGGGTTTCGGGTCGCGTTCGGGTTCGGGTTCGCGTTCGGGTCGCGTTTAAGTTCTGGTTAGATTTGGATTAGGGTTCGGTTCCCCGCGGGACGACACACTCACCTATGACCGGGCACCCGGGTTGTAAGCTGACTCTTTCACACCAAGGGGCATTTTGGTTGGTGACAAAAGAAGAAGGATGCACAAAAACTAGGGTCTTTGGGTGAGAGATAGCCTAACTGCACATAAAGAGGGGTATTTTGGTGATTAATTTTCTAACATTTTCGCCCAAAATGGGGTTCTTTGTTTGAAATTCAATTCATCAAAATTTAAAAAACTAAAAAATCTTAAAAAAAAATGTGTCATTTTTTTTCAAAACCTAGGGGATCTGTGGGTGTTTTAGTGGTAAACTTTGATTTTTAAAAGGCTATGGGATTGGGAGGGTCTTAAGATTCTGTACATACGTATCACTTCCTAGATGGGAGTGCCGTAGAAAGGGGCTTTTTTTCAACAAACACGATTATAGGCTACTGAGGCATGATATGGATTAAATCACGAGGAACGCCAACTCCTCTCAACGCGCAATGAAGATAACCCTTCCCTTTTCCTTGCTCAGTGAAACTATCAATGCACTGTGCCTGTGGGGTTGTCGAATTCTGCAACTGTGAATTGCTAGTCTGCCTCATGATGGACTGATACAGCTACAATGTCAATTAGATTTTCGTCAAATCGCAATTGGACTGGTGCATATTATTGCCCAGCCATTTAAATGGCTATCAGGTCACCTATCAGACATCTTCCACTTCAAGTCGCCGGCAGCTTGTGACAGCTAACAATTCAATGACATTGACAACACTGATTGGCATGTTACGTCGATGTGGAATATAATTTCTGTAACCGATGCCAAACTCAATCAAGACCAGACAGAAATTAATACCCTGACCCATCACATACACATTGGACACAAAATTACAGTCACCAATTTCAACAATCTCACAATATGGTATACTCCACATTCCACAGAAGATAAGTATTGCCACATTCTCAAAACCAACAAATTATCAAATTTTGGTGACGCAATCTATTTGAATGAAAAACACATATGCGTAGTCCTATGTATATAGGAAAGAGTGGCGATGAGGACTACAGCGAGAGTGGCCAGTTATATTGGCTGCTACATAGGCAAACAGCACGATGTGTAGGCATATCACTTATCTGCAATTTTGCCCATGTTTAAAAACATGTACACATAATACGCGCATGCACCATGCAGATTCACGCATGCGTACACACATACAGAACACACACACACCCCAAACCACACTCCAATTAACATGACACACAAACAACGCACACGCTCCTTTTCCTACCTCTTCCCATCTCTATCCTCTTTGTTCCTCCTAATGGTTATATGCATCATTATAATAGAACCTTTACTTTTACCACAATTCCTGATTTAAGATCAAATTGCCAAAAAACAAAGTTAAAATGGACGTAATTAGTCCATAATGAAAAAAACCTATATTATCAAAATTTTATTAAAAAAAAAAAATCCTCCACTTTATATGTATTGTATAAGTTATATTTAGATACGCTAAGCTTGTTTTGTAGTGTGATTTGGATCGATTATTGAGATGTTTATGCCTCGTTCTGAAATATGGGAATATGAGGTCCGAAATGCTTTCAAATCTCACGGAATCTCTCACGAGATTTCTAAATAAATGAAAATATAAACGAGAACTTACCTGTTTGAAGTTTAATCTTGAATTTTAATGAGAAAGAGTGAGAGAGAGATTCCGTGCCCTCCTCTCCCACCCGTTCCCTAGTTCCACTTTAAAGGGATAGTTTTTTTTTTATTTTTTTCTCTATATGTTTTTATCAACCTCATATTGGTTTTTAAAAAATGAACACCCATGCGCAACGTATCTCACGTAATCTCTCTCTCACTCTTTCTCATAAAATCAAGAGTAAACTTCAAACAGGTAGTTCTCGTTTAAATCTTTTTCATTTCCTATGGCATTATGACCCTAAACGTTCCGGTCGTATCGCCTAACACGTTATACCCTAGCGCGATTTTAAATAGCATATGGTTCAGACAAAGATTGTTTTAATTCATTGAGGGTTTATAATTCCGTTTTTTCATGAAACCACTCGCTATTGGTCCATAAGTTTATTTTATATGTAGATTGTTTAAGTATTCATTTGTTGTACGGGTTCTCTCCTTTAACACCTTTGGTCATTAGTATGGACCCTCTTATCAATGCTAGCAAGTTAGTACTCTCAAATTATAGTATCACTTTTTCATTTTCATAGGGGCCAATCAAGCTAAATGTATGCCCTAATATCCAGCTAGTCATCAGGAATGCCAAAATTGAGTTTGTACCCCCACCCCCCTTCTTCGCCCCTGGTTTTTCGGAGTTACAGGGTAAAAATACTAAAATGGTAAAAAGGTCATTTGTACAGGAGTCAACTTAAAAGTTTATCTGATTACATTAATACTTGCAAATTATCGCCTGAGGAAAGAGGACTCCCACAAGTGTAGTTTTTGTTATGTTATGCTTCCTTTACCGAGGTAAGGTCAAAGAAGGTTAGTACCACCGAGCTGAATAAATTAGAGCACCCTGCTTATCGAGAAAATGAGGCCGACTCACGAGCCATGACGTCACACTTAACATCGTTCTGCATCACGATCTGATTTTACGAAAGCGGCGTTGTGACCACTGTATATCGGTGACGTAAAAACTACATTTTACATGAAACTAACCTTAACAGAAAGATAGCGGAATAATCGTCGGAACAAAAATTAGGCGAGGCTGTTATGTCGAAATTGCCGCAAAAGGTGAATTTTTGATCTGACAGCCTTTACGCTGCTGTCATCTGCTGCCAGTCCAAATCGCCATCTTTAAATTTCAACGTTGCCGTTTGCTAACACATTACCAGCAATCGTACACTAACATCCCCTTCCGAAGTGTCAAGTAACAGAAAAACTGAGAGTCCACGTATGATTTGGCGGGCTTATAGTCTAGTGCCCAACCCGATTTAGTTAGACCTGGAAGTATCGTCCACACAACGTTTTTTGATGGTTTCTTTCTCTTCAAGACCCTAACTAACTCAAGATCTGCCGACCACTGTAGCACCCTTGCGCATTTTGAAATATCCAAGATGGCCGCCAAGATGGACGTCAGGACATATAAAAGGCCATATCTCGGCTCCCTGGGCTACTCTAAGGTCGGTCTTGGTGGCTTTGGCCAGGTTTTAAGGGTCAATAAAATAATATCTCTCATTATCTAACATCTGAATCCTCGTTCACATTGAAAACAGATGTCTGCCAAATCTCACTACAACATACAAAAACGTTCTATCCTCCACTTCTGGAGCAGCTAGGAGACTGTTTTTGTGGCTTTGAGTAGGTTTTGGGGACAAAGATTAATTCCATCTTTAGCTTGCATGAAAGCCCTTCCATTTATATAGAAATAAAAATGGTTTCTGAATATATATATATATGAAATCCAACATGACATTGATCATACTACTAGAATAACATATACCTAATATGAAGAAGAGGCACTTGTCCTTAGGCATGTTAGGACTTGTACAGTTGCCAGTAAGTATACACGTTCAAAAGCTGTTCTCACTGTGAATGCAAACCCTGACTCATCTGTGTGTGTGTGTGATTGGAGGAGCAAGGAAGATGATTTATCCTTACCCGTTAATATGTGTGTGAGAGGTCAGAGTTTCAAGTGACTTTGGGAACGTGACTATTTATAAGTGAATAATGCTAAAACCTCAATTTAAAAGTCTAAAATCTATAGCTGAATGCTCAATATTAAATGATGAACACCAATTGTCACTTAATCTTCAGTTCTTCCTCTTCAACCTCTCCACTGCTTTCCTCAGCAGTCCAGTTCATCCATCTATTTGGGCATTTACCTATCCTTTTTAACACTCACCGCACAAAAAATGTGCAAGTCAGCTGGGCCGAAGAACTTCTGCATTTTGGTGTGGATCACGGAGTATCAGCTGTACATCCACAGTGAATGGACTTTTGGAAGTGCTGGTAGAACATCACTTGGTACTGTTATGGGTGTAAGGGACTTGTTTGGATCCAAGAGGGGTGGATCTTCATTTAATGATGCCTTCCAATACATACTTGCAAATGGGCATGCTTGACATTCTCTGTGAATGCTTCTGTAGTTTGTGGCAAGGTCTTTACCCCTGTTGATGTTGTTACTTGTCTTTTAGTCCCTTTTGATAATCACGTATCGTATCAAACATCGGACATTGCCCCTTTGGCTTTGCTTCCATAGCACGCTGCGACAAATGCCGTAGCATCTATATAATGACGGCATCCATCTGCACAACAATAGTGCCAAGCTTCAAGTTTAAAGCCTTTCAAAAAGCACATTAACTACATTTTGCTTTGCCAATCCCCCATGTGAGCTAAGGTATAACAACCAGACAAAGCATGAGCTGTGAGCAGTTGTGTCGCTATCTCTGCATGCTTCTTGGCAGTTGCCCCAATGTCTATCATGGAGGCTTGGAGCTGGTACCCTCCATCAAGAGTTGACAAAGTGAGTTTACCTGAGAATGCACAAGTACATAGCAAGATGAAAACATCGGTGTCATCACAGATTACTTTGATGCAACTGGTCACCTAATTGGCAACAGTTGCGACTTTTGGGGTATATAATATCAGCCGGATTGTTTTGAGATCAGTACACTGTACCACAAGCCCCTTGTTGTCTTCATTGGGATCAAGCTGGTTCCTGTCACTACAAGTCTGTGATAAGTTGTGGTATTGGAGGCTTTGTAGGCTCTTCGCTGTTGACAAATTAGGTCGATAATATGAGCGTTTGTTTTGCCAACTAACATTAAAGTCGACCTGTCGTGAGGTGCCGAGGGGTATTGGGACTGAATTGGTGACGCCTGCCTGTGTGCTGTGTGCTAGCCAGCACGACCACCTCTACCCCTTATGCTGCTTCTTCTTATCATGTCCAAACACAGTGGTTCTCAAATATGATCCGGCCAGAGGTGTGTATAATGTCTGGCTGCTTCACTGAATTCCTAACAAGGTCCTTGTCTGTGCATTGTTGCTCCAGCATTGGGCAAACCAAGAGATGGTCCGTTTTCTGTGGCGCAGCTCCGCAACCACTGGTAGTGTCCCGATCCACTTGCAGGCAACCCCACCTCCGTAAAGAAACCGCAGATCGGCCGGCCCTGGGTTTTCCAACCTGCCGAGACACCGCCACTCAGCACATGAGGAGTCAAATCCAGGTGGAAAATGCTCTCCCAGGTTCAATACCAACAACGCCACTTGATTGATAGCAAGCCTCTCTCTCCACAATGCGAGACCCTCAAACTCCCTAGAGACGGTTTCAGAGTTGGATTTGCTTAAAAAACTCTCTTCTCCTGGATTTAGGGCGGTTAGCACTGGTCTCTGTCCCGACATCGGTGTTCATGCTGTGATCATAGTAGTGGTCGAATAACGATACTCTGCTTGGCTCAATTTCCCATGATGTATTTCAGGGAGCCATTGACGAAGTCCTGTACAGTCCTAGAATTTGGCCTTTGATGTTTTCACGCCTCAACAAGTCGTAGCGGCTGTCCATCAGGGATCTGTTGCATCAAAGAAATGTGCTGCATCCGATGTTTTCATCTTTGCAATGCACTTCTACATTCTCGGTAAGCTCATTTGTCATCTCCTGGTGTAGGTACCAGCTCCCAGCATACCAAATGCCAAGGTAGCATGTAGAGATAGTGTCACAAATGCTCGCAGCTCTTGCTTTGTCTGTTTGCGGATACACATCTCACATGTGGGGGATTGCAAAGCAAAAGAATGGAAAGTGCTTTGGGAAGCTTTAAACTTGATAAGCTTGGCATAAAAGCTAGAGTGTGTGTGTTCTGCCAACACATGTGACCTTCATATGAACGTTTTTGGCAAAAGTGTTAGCAAAAAACATCAAAGGTTTTGCCACCAACTACAGAAGCCATTCACAGAGAATGTCACGCAGGGCCCCCTTATGTAAGTATGATTTTGGAAGCAACATTAGAGAGAACCCACCCCTCTTAGGATCCATGCACCTATGCTAAAGACGAACCAAATCGTCCCATACGGCTGTGTACAGACCATTGATGTTCCACCACCGGCACTCCTGAAATATCAGAAACTGATTCACTGTGGTTGTAAAGTCTGATCCCCATGGCTTGCACTATTTTTTGTGAGCGTAATCGGATAGGTAAATGCCAAAAATCATGGACAACTGTATGGCTGATGAAGCGGTGGAGGTAAGAAGGAAGACCTGAAGAAGAAATTGAGAATTGGGGTTCAAACATTTACTTTTGAGGTATTCAAGCCATAGATTTTAAGATATTTCATATTCGTTTTTGACATATATTATAAAGATCAATCCAATGTGACTTGAAACTCTGCTCTTTACACCTTGACTACAACGGTAAAGTAAAGGTGAATCGTCTTCCTTCCTTGCTCCTTTGACTCGTACACTCAGATGAGTGCGGTTTAAAATTTAGAGTGAGACCCAGCTTAGCGAACTGTCACTTATTGCCACTGACAAGTCATATTAACTGATCTTCATATTACATGCTATTCTAGTAGTGTGACGGCGCCATGTTGGATTTATATAGACATTCCCAACCTTTTTAAAAAAAATTTCCATGTAAACAGAAGGGTTTAATATCAAGGTTTCCTTTGCGCCCCTCCAAACCTACTCAAAACCCCAAAACAGTCTCATAAATGCAACAGAAACTGAGCACTATACTATTTTGGTATGTTTTGGTGGCATTGTATCGGGCACGTTGGCGGCCATCCTTGGATTTCATGTAAAAAAGGATTGAAATTTTTAGATATGACATAAAATACTTCCTTGACTCCTTAACCTACCCAAGGCCACCAAATCAGCTTTATAACTCATGGCGCTTAGATATGGCCTTCATGTGTTGTGTCGGCCCCCAACACCCCCCAGTTTGGCGCCATCTTGGATATTTCAAATGCTCAAGGGCTGCAGTTGGATCATGTCCGATCCTGAATCAGTAGTTCTTGAGATATAGAACCTTAAAAAACATTGTGTGGACGAAACGTCCGGGTTCTGGGTTGGGCACCAGACTATAAACAATTCTGTAAGTTTTATGCGTGTGTCAGAGTTGTCTCTTTACATAACTGAAGTCTTGACACAAAACAAAAAATCCCGAATTCAGCAAATTCATTCATGAAGTTCTCTATTTTGGTGCCCAAAAACTGGCTTCAAGGGTACCAAAATTGGCAACACTGTCTTAATGAAAGTTATTTGATTGAGCCTTGTTGTCGCTTCATTCATTTCGATAAAACAGGTAATATGAGGATTGTTATTGAAATTGTAATAAAATGTATATTATTTACATACCACGTTCCTGAACAATAAGTAATTTTTTTCTAAAACTAATAGTCCCTTTGGTGACGTTTTCTATGTTGCCTTTATTTCATGAGCATAGGTTTAGGGTTAGTTGTAACAAACTGGCAATAACCCTACCAACAGTCCGCGCTCTACTTTATTCAAGCTCGTTGGTTAGTACCATTGTTGCCCTATGACCTTTATTGTCCGCATATCATGATAACTATGCATTGGAGATTGCTACAACCTATTTCTTCTTTGACGCTTAGCTAAGTGTACACTGCTTTCATATCTTACCAAATTGGAGGCAACTTCTATTTTGACCCCTGTACAAAGCAAAAATTGAACCTTGTACCTATAACCTCCAAAACCAATGGTTCATGGAGTGGTACAAATTATACATTTGGAATTCTTGTACTAGACGACAACATGGCCTGATTTCAATCATGATTTAACCATTTAAAGTTTTGATCCCTTTGTTACCTTAATTGGGCCCCTACACCACAATTGAGAGTTGCTACTTACCATATTATTGATTGTAAAGGGTCCCCACACTAACTACTAAATTTGTCAAACTTTTCTATAGTGGGGTTGAACGGTGATGAAATTTAAAAAAACTAAAATAAAATTAAGAAGAGGCACTATAGTTTCGAGTGAATAACAGAACATAGATTTGAAAGATTAAATGTTTCTTGATATTTTTTCTCCCGTCTTTCGGATAGTTTTTTCAGTCCAGTTCATACTATTTTTATTTAACCATTTAACTGCTGTATGCTAAATTGTTATGAATGTTTTTTCGTTCGTGAATAATTCATCATGATTGTCTAATGATAATTAAAAGGTTAGTTTCATCCAACAAATCCAATATTTGAGTTTCACATACCTGCCATGACAGTCCTATCCAATTCCTAAGTCCAACAACGCCACCTACGTCAAGCTTCAACAGGAAGCAGATGACGAGTAGCAGGAAGTGGTCAGTCAATTTGAGAAAGTGCTAAGTTTTAGCACGAAACTGTCATTGCAGGTATTGGAAACATCAACATATTGATTTTTTGGATAAACTAACCTTTTAATTGTTTTAGTTAACTATTCAACTGCAGGGTGGGCAAGGATAAACCTACCATTGTTTTGTTGTAGTGGTTGTAGTTTTCAAGCTTTGAAATATTAGACTTTCATATTTTTTTGTTCCTTTTTTGTTATATTACTTCGAGGGATTTGGTTTCCTACTGACAGTTCCTTAAATGCTGCTGTCAGACAAGCAAGCTCTGTCCATTTTTTCTGGAAAACTGCATTTTAAAGAGCTCTATCTCATGATTAGTTCATAATTTACATAGTCTTAATTTTGCAAGTTATGAGCATTTAGTTTTAGACTTTGAGTTTATTGTGCTAGCTAAACAATTCACCATTATGGACTTTGTCATACTGACAGTTTTCTTAATGGGAACTGTGAGATGGGCAGAACTCTGTCCCATTTTTTCAGCTAATAAGTAATCAGACGATACTTCTCATGATGCGGAGTTGTATGTAGTGACTCAGTTATTTTCAATTTATGATCCTTTAAAATTTAATTTTTCTTCTTTATCATGTAGAAAAAAATCATGGACTTAGTTTCTACTGATAGTTCATTAAATGGAGCTGTCAGATGGCAGAGCTCTGTCCATTTTTTCCAGGAAAGCTTTATTTTAAAGAGCTCTATCTTATGATGCAATTCATATGTATGTATATGGCTCGATCAGTTTTCAAATTATTAGTCTTTAAAGTTTTACTTTTAACCTTTTCATGCCAAACATTAAAAAATATATGTTCCTTATGGAGGAAATTTGTCTTTAAGACTAAAATAACAATCTTTGTACACCAAATTGGCCTTTCACTGCACTGGCATTGCCTATACAGGTCATAGAGTGAACTTTGGGCGGTTGGGCAAAAAAATACAAATTCCCAAGAATGCTCATTTGGGTAAAAAATACTGATTTTTGGCCTTAGGCGGGCCCCTGGACCCCCGGCCGGCCCCGCGGCAGTAATAACCGTGATAACCCGGTCGCTTCGCTCCCTCTTTTCAACAAAACCCTATTTTCTTTTTTCAAAGACCCACTCTCAGGCCTGTGTGTGAGAAAAGCTTTGGACAAAAGAAATGTCATGCACCGACATACTTCCAAATTAAATTTAAATCCTATATACCATTTTAATGTGAGTGGCAGTCGTGTGTGTATTACATTAGCCCATAAAGTATGTTACAAAATATTTGTGCAGTAACTGCAAACAAACTATATTTTCGCTTTACGCATTACAATGGGAAAGAAGGTACATAGTTTTGCAGAAGAATTGTGGCTCGCGTATTAGATACTTGGCACAAACGACACAGCGTACATGCTTGGATGTCATTTATAGAGCTGCGTAAGTACGCTGATGGATTTCCGCCTTGCTACATGCGTACCGAGTGTAGGTCATTCTTGATCATGTTGATGCAATCATGGACGGGGGATGAACTAATTCAGTAATGTATGATGTGTGGAATTATGAACTTATTCATCAGTATACCTCTTCTACTTGTGCTTTTACTGCAGACATGTGTTTTCTGCATGTGTCATTGCAATCAATAACTAATTCATCAGAGTGTGGCGTGTATCTCTTGCAGTTAAAGCGGCACTGGCAAATTTTCACAAAATATGAAATCTTCATTGCTCTCAAATGATAGGTCTAGGCATTGGAAGAACAGAGATCTATTTTACATAAAACTAAGCATACCAACAGCTGGCCATTGGTGATGAGTATGAGGATAAAGACCTCCAGGTAATTTTAGCCAACTGTCAGTTTTCCATAAATTAATCAACAACTGGTGTATTACCATGACTATTTTTGGACTCGTACTACTGATACACAAACCCAAAGGTAAGACCGATCAACCGTTGTGATAAGCGTGGGATTGGAAACATCCGTTGTGTGTCTTGTTTAAATGCCTTCGTCGTCTGCGAATTTCAAAAAACGTCGCCGGCGACGCTAAACTCGATTATCAAAATTGTCCTGTTTACCCATAAGCTGAGACTAGCTCCAGCCATAAGAAGGCTGATTTGGTCTTATCCAATTTCCGGGTGAGGGGTTGGGATATAAAGCCTTACAACCCTGCAAAAATATCGATTTGCAAAATCTGAGGGGCACTATGTCAATGTGCCAGTGTCTCTCTTAAATCTCACTAAACGGCTAATTTTTAATTTAGTGTACTAACAGGCTCAATCTCTTTAATTTAAGTTATTTTAAAAGATGTCTTTGCGGTCTGAAAGAAAAATAATCTATTGCAATATTCGCATTGCCTTATAGCAGAATAACTATATTAATGTTGCCCATGAGAGGTCGCCATGGTCGGCAATTGGTGACGTCGTCGCATTGGTGGCAAGTTGTATGGCTTTGCGACACGTCAATAGATAAAAAACAGGGGTCTTAGGAATGTCTAGGGTACTCCTGGTCAGAAAATTCGGATTAAAATAGAGTGTCCAGTAGAAAAGCAAGTAAGTAAGTAGAGTAACGATCGATTTAAAAACTGGGGCGGATTCTTGAACAGAATATATAGCTGAAAAGGTTTGGTTTATGCATTCACTAGTCTTTTCACTGGGCTACTTATTTCAAGAAACACTACGCTTACAATAGACCATCATGATTTAAAAATATTTTCGGGCCGATCCAAAATGGCGCAATCATACGAAGATATTATAAAGTTTTACTTTGATATCAATTAAATATAGTGTCATTTTTCCGACTGAAAGACATTCATTGAACAAAAAATGTATTTATAATATGTTGAGGCGCAAATTATATTAGCCAGGCATTTCGCTTTAACAATTATAGGAATCCTCTGGAGTTGGTTTGCACTGTAGATGGTTGTTGTGGTGTCTTTGCAATCAATAAGTTTATTGTTTCAATATGTGAAATATTCTTTTTAACAACAAATGCTATCTAAAAAAGCTGGTATAGTTGTCAAATATTCTTTAAAATAAGACATCTGTTTTGTGTTAGTTAGTATATGGATTAGGGGCCGAGGTGGCCGAGCAGGTCTAAGGCGCTGGGGACCCCCAAAAAACAAAAAAACCTGTCGGCAGAGTATAATATCGATCGAGCGGGCCTGGTTCGAGCCCGCGAGGCGGGTTTCTTGGTCATACTCAATAGTTCCTATAGGTCGGAAATTGCAGTAGTTGTACAGCAGTGGGATTATGGAATTTCTTCCGCGCTCCCACCCATTGCGTAAAATGTACAGGTGTATGCAATGGGTGCCCGGCGCCTCATGGTTTGCAGAGTCATGTTAAAGCTGTTGGTCCGGGTATCAGGGAGTCATTCCTGAACATGTTAAAAAGTTTGCAGAACCTCATCGAAAAGAGTGGGGACCATCCCGGGTGGTTACCTGCCTCCATCACTTAGGTACCAGGTCCCTCCAACCCACACTAGGCCAGCGTGGAAGGTAGGCCGTAATCCAGCCTTTCGTCCAAACAGTGGAAAGACAAAAAAGGCTGATTGATGATATGATCTTGGCTATTTTCAAAAGTAAAAATGTTGTGTTAAATGAAATTTTGAAGTGAAGTTTCATATTGGTATGATTTTAACGTTTGTGTAAAATTTGGAGTTAGTTTATCATAATGACAAAAATATGACACAAATTTGTTCAGGTGTCGTTAAATTCTAATATATAAACACACTAAGGAAAGTCTCGGTGCGTTTTCTTTGCTCATTATTTTGAAAGTGTTTCTTAAAGGTTATTCAGACATTTGTGTGAGGGCGCCTCATATTTCACCAAAAAGCCTGATTTTTACATTTATACTCCCCAAAATAATAATTAAAAAATACCCAAACACGATAAGGCAATGCCTTTTCGATATCAAAATTGAGACGTTTTTGTTTTAAATCTCCGGATACAGAAAATTAAATTGGGATACAAAACGCCTATGGGGGAACTGAATTCTACAAAAAATCGCATAATAAAGAGTACAATCAATTGGAATATTAGCATATTGTTGGCCTATGGGACCTGACCTGGGGAGGAAAAGGGTGAGAGGTTATTGAAAAATTGGAAAACAGTGGACGTGGCAGGGGACAAGTCGATCAAGCTGGTTGGGAAAATTGGTCATTGGGTGTGTATATCAGTAATGGAGGCCCCAGGTGCGTGACACAAAGTATTCTGAAGAAACATTGTTGTACTCATGAATAGTGATAAATTTTGTCATTTTTGTACGATGGGAAATTTGATTCATTACTTGATTCACTGTGTTATTTTTTCAGATAGGAGCTCAAGTCAGCCCCTTCCTTTTTCCATTCACCAACTTCAAAGGTACTCATTTCTGTCAAACCACATGCAACTGTGATGTGATAAACTGTAAAAGTATAAACTTGACTAACATCAAGTGAACAACAGATTTGTAGACACCTTAAGTGGAATCTTGTGAGTATTAAAAAATCGCAATGAGAGGATACAGACCATTGCGGGTAGGTATGTGGAAAATATTTTGCAATCATGGATAGCCTAAGACGCACAATGCATTGCAACACAAAGAATGATTCATTTCAAGGCAAGAACATGTGCAAAGAAAAGGCAAATCAATGCACGTTAGTCAGAAATTGCTGTGCACCAGAAGAAAAATCTCATGAATTACATACTCACACAAAGGAGAAATCCTGCCAGTGTGAGTATTGTCAGAAAGAAATGCTTGGACGAAAGACCAATCGTAAGAGGACCACCTTCTAAGATACAATTAAGGAGAGAAAACTTCCAGTTGTGAATATTTCGAAATGTTTTGCAAAGAAGAGAGACCTTAAACGTCCATTGTACTCACACAAAGAAATCCTACAGTGTGGATGAGATTGTCAGAAATGTTGTGTAAAGAGAGGGGACCTTGAACGTCACATTGTACTCACACAAAGGAGACACCATATCAGTGTGAGTAATGTCAGAAATGTTTTGCACTAAGGAAGGCTTAAGCGTCATTCGTACTCGCACAAAGGAGAGAACCTATTAATGTGAGTATTGCCAGAAGTGCTTTACCGAAGAAATTCATCTTACTGAACAATTCGTCTCACACAAAAGAGATACCCTATCGGTGTGAGTATTGTCAGACGGGCTTTGCACGATAAGCGAGACATTAAATGTTCACCTTCGTACCAAACAGGAAGAAAGCCATGTCAGTTAGGTATTGTCAGGAAATGTTTGCACCAAAAAAGGATCTCTCAACTTCAAAATATATACTCACAAAAGGAGAAACCCTACCAGTGTATTGCAGAGGCTGGACGAAAGACCAATCATGAGAGAAGATCGTACTCAAACAAAGAAAACCCTATTTAGTGTGGAATATTGTCAGAAATAATTTTTTACCAAAAGAATCTGAAACCTCAATTTGTTACTCGCACGTGAGAGAACAAAATCAGTTTAATTACCATCAGAAGTGTTTTGCAAAAAGGGAAACTTTTAACGTCAAAGGAAAAAATCAGATCAGGGTGAGTAATTCAGGAAAAATGCTTGCACATTCTCAAACAAAGGAGAAACCCAATCAGTTTAGTGTTTTGTCATAAATGTT
This sequence comes from Ophioderma brevispina, assembly GCA_023653785.1. Taxonomy (NCBI): domain Eukaryota; kingdom Metazoa; phylum Echinodermata; class Ophiuroidea; order Amphilepidida; family Ophiodermatidae; genus Ophioderma; species Ophioderma brevispina. The sequence continues at coordinate 27,980 of JAMKCH010004986.1, forward strand.
TGACTTAATAGGGTTTTGGCACAAAGGGGTGATTGGGGGGACATGGTATCAGTTTGTGTTGGGCGGACAAATTTATAGTTTTATAAGTTTCTGAATTCTCACAACTGTCAGGAGTATTTGCTTTTCTTTGGGGAAAATTTTGTTTGTTCTCACACAGAGAACGATTATTTCTTTTTTCATATTGTTTAAATGTTCCCGGGACTTTTATTATATCTTTTTTGCCATTTGCAAGGGTTGCAAATCCCCCCCCCCCCCCCCCCCACACACACACACTTGCCTTTAATTTGGCACAAAACTAGATTATTGGAAATACTGTAATCCTATGAGAGGATTTTGTATCAAACCTTTTAGTTTTTTGAGTTATATTGATGTTTGTATACCAGCAGCAGTGGAAATGGTGGGAAAACTTTGAACTGTTGCCATGGCATATATCACCTATAATTGAATCTACAGGGTGAGTCAAAACAATTTACCCTAATTGTGGGGTCCCCGCCATTTTGAATTTTTAAGTGACACAATAATCACATATGTGTAGCATCTGAAATCTTAGTTCATATTTTTTTTAATTTTGCTGCAAGACGCCATTCAAATCGGTTAAATATAGACCGATCTACAATCGTTTTGAATCAAGTTATCGGTTTTGGGCTCTGTCCCCGGATTCACCCATCAAATGAACGGTGTCCAGAAGAAAGTCGAGCTATTATTGAATGCAGAAAAGCTGACTAAAAGAAATTAACTGAGATGGAACAAAGACTCTCAAAAAGAATGGATGATATGCAGGCTGAACTTGCTCAAACGAAATTGAAAGCAGAAAGAAATGAAGGTGACATTAGAGATCTAAAGGAATCGGTTGAATATAACGCGGCCGGAATGTAAAGTTTGGTGGACAAAACAGTACCAGAAGTGACTGCTTCTATTACAGAAGTTGAACGTAAACTGGAAAAACAAATGATGATGTCTGAACTACACGATAGAAAACTGAACTTGCTTTTTTATGGTGTACCCCAAGGACCAGACGAGCCAAATAGTGGAGAAGAGGTACATCGTGTTGTGAGAAACGTGTTGCAGACGGATTTTGGATTTACAGAAGAAGAAAGTAAATGGGTGTTTATTGTAAACGCACATATCGCCGTTTCACCACTAGGCGACAAATGGTTGGACAAGTCTAAGAAAGGCAGCCAGACCCAATTATTGTGCGATTTAGCAGTATGGCCGATGTGGACTATGTTCTATCTCAGCAGAGAGCTAGACCATATATTCGCGATAGGCGACCGGTTATGGCATACACAGATCTTCCACGCAAGATGAAGAGCAAAGAGGAGATTAGACACAACCTCCAAATTTCTGCGATGGAATCAAACGCAGTCACTCGCATCAGAACTGTTGGACTAGAGGTAGTGTTGGAGTACAGAGAGAAAGGACATAGGGAGCAAGCCTGGAGAAAGTATGTGCCATAATATAATTTATATGCTTTTGAATGAACAATATGTAACGTAGCTTGAAAAAGAATATATGTCCAAAAAAAAATAGCCTCAAGAGGTTTAAAAAAAAAATAAAAAAATAAAAAAAAAAATACTTAATTTTTTTTCAGTTTATACACATTTCCTAAAAAGTAGAGCTAGATGAAACGCTCCCCTTATAGTGTTACGGGGGTAAAAATGTCTGGTCCCCTTTTCATCCTATCCAGTTTCTTCATGGATATTAAAAAATGGTAGAATTTTTTAGTCCACCAATCTATGAATTCGGCGGCCCAATTTTGATTATCCCCCCATCTATGAATCGGCGCCATGACAGAATAAATGTGCCATATGGGGGCTGTGGTGGAGAATACTGAATTCATCAAGCCCCAAAAACGAAAGATCATCACATGATGGACGTATGAAGAACAACCTACGCTATAAAGTGGTAGAACCTTTGCCAATTAACAGGAATTAGAACTTAAATATGTATGCAACCAATAGATAAGCTAAAATTTGTGTGCAGCGAATTTCACACAATTCGACAGATTTGGGTGGTGTTTAGAAATAGAACCAACAAAATATTTAAATATTTATCTCTACAAAAAAAAATAAGGAAAACCATCCTATTGGAAAGTGGTGGTACAAATTAAAGAAACATGCGCTTAAATTATATGATATTATGTCCATGACATGTTTCAGCGGAAATATAACTAACAACTTTTTGATTAGTCGGTTATTTTTTTCTACTAATTTGGGCTCCACTGGATGAACCAGGTGACTCATTTTTCCTTTTAATTTCTTGTAATTTTCTTACTTTTTATTTGGTCTTTTGAATCAAGTCGCACTTGACCAGCTTAACTCTGTGAATAGCTATGCCAGCAATTCAGTTTGTATTTGATTTGTAGAATTGCCAATTGTTTTATGCTTGCATAGTTATGATAATATTTAACCACAGAATAAAAAAAAGTGTATCTATTTTGAATATGGATACTTCATATAAAAATAGGTGTACTGTTAATTGTCGAGGTTTCATGCGATAAATTTAAAAGAAGAGACGTATTCAATTATCTAAGAAAAGAGTTCTCAATTATTGTCTCAGGATGTCCATTGGATCAAAAATGGGGGAAAACATGATAAGGGCAGAGTGGGGCTATTGAATGCTTTATGGCTGTAATAAAACAAATTCAAGGGGAGGGAGTGGCGATTTTGGTTAAAACACATTTGACTATAAACTCAAAAAACATGATATGTGATCAGACGGGAAATTGGATGGCACTTGATTGTTGTATGATGTTTGGATGCACAATGTATGCTTTATGGCCAAATAACGATGACCCTAATTTTTTTTCTCGGATTAAAAATACTGAGTTGAAAATTTAGGTAATCCCCACGGTATTATTTGGAGACTTCAATTTTGGGTACAATATCAACTTTTAGACACATACAACTATCTTCACTGTAATAACCCGAATGCAAGAGAGAAAATGATTTTTGAATATAAAGTAGGAACTAGAGCTCTGTGACCCTTGGAGAGTTTTTAAACCCACTGTTAAACGTTTTACCGGCGCAGAAGAACAAACCCTGTAACAGACAAGACTTTTTCAGACGTCTTCCTGATATCTTCCGAACTGTTTCAATCTCTGCTAATGTTAGATATTTTACCGGGTATAGGTCTGTCATTCTATTGTAACTTGAGCCCTATGTAAGAGAGACAGTCAAAGGGCAGCGGTTCATGGAAAATTTAAAAACCGACATGCTTGTAGTGAAGATTATGGAAGTCTGATAAAAATGCCAATTGTTAAGGTTTAAAAGTCTTTACGCATGCATCTCCATATAAAAGAGATTAATAAAATATTAGAATTCTGATAACGACCAAGTGTTTTTGAAGTTCTAATTTGTGGGGAATAAGAGGGCACTACCTTTGCATATTCTTCTAAGCGGAGAAAAAGATAATGATAAGACTGAAAAATACTTGACAATCGAATAACAAAATTGGAAAAAAATGTATGAGGAAGCTGTGTGTTAATGATGAAAATGTAGAAACATTGCATAATGAAATGGAACTGAAGCAAACGTGCACTTGAGGAAATTAGGAAGAAAAGCGTCCAAGGTTGCTTTGTGAGATCTAAAGCAAAATGGATCGAAGAAAGTGAAAAACCAACAACAAAACTTTCTCAGTCTCGAAAAAGAGAATTGGGTAAACAAACAAATGAACAGATTAGTGAAATCCGATGGTTCTGAACTTACAAAAATGAGAGATCTTAAAGGAACTGTGAACTTTTATGAAAAAAAATTATACAAATAAACGCATACTACAAGTAACATTGAAATTGATAAAGGGCTTCCCATTAAAAAACTCTCAAAAAACCCAATCAGATAAACTAGAAGGTGAAATCACCTACTTGATTAACAGTGCCTTAAAAAGTATGAACAACAATAAGACTCCTGACATGAGTTCGCTTTACGCGTTCGAATTTTATAAATGTTGCGACCGATATTTCTTAGCTTCTCCTTCGTGCATGAATGATGGTTTTAAAGTGGTTCTTTACATCAGACACGAAAAATGGCACAATCACTCTTCTTCCAAAAGGAGATTAAACCCAGACAGTTTTAGGAAATGCGAGGCCAATCTCCACTCCTTAATGTTCAATAAATTAGCTTCCTCCCTGCGCATTGCAAACGTATTAATCCGTCTTACCAAATATTATTTCTGAAGATTCAAAACAGGTTTACCAAAACCAGATTTATGGAGAGAATATTCGACTATTTATGACCTATTGAGTTTACACAGAGTTAAACGGTATCCCAGGGGCAAATCAACAACCAGCAAGTACTACCTAACTCAACACACTTGTGAGGATGGTTTTCGAGAAGGGTATTTATGGTAAACCGGAGACTGATGAGTCGACCTCTCAGCAGCACACGACACTGTTAATCACAGATGCCACTCCATAGATCCTGGAAATACCAAGCATCCGCTTGAATGAGCTTATCCGAGGATTGCTGGCAAGAGGGATGTTCTTTGTTCAGCTAGTGGCGAAGAAGAGGGCCGATGGCCGTAGGCATCAAGAATGGGTCTTCTACCACAAGGGAGTGTGCTTGCACCTCTCCTGTTCAACATACTATACCCAACGACCAACTTGTGCAGGACCCCGTCGTTTTATTTATTGCAGACACGATCTTGGAATTACGCGCAAAAGATGCAGACTTACAGTTGTTGAAGAGAGGATCTCCAAAGCTTTGGATGAACTCAATCCTTATATTGAGGGAAAACAACTCGGTGCAAATCCAGCTAAGACACAGATGGGGCTTTCCATCTCACGAAACGTGAAGCCAAACGTCAGGCTTAAATTACCTGGTCTGGAAACTCCCTGGAGCATGTGATAAACCTGTCTACCAAGGAGTTTCCTTGGACCGCACTCTCTATTATAAGACCCACATTGAGAAGACGAAGAGTAAAGTAGTTCAAGCAATAAACATCTTGGAACAAACTCATTGGCACCGATGGTTGGCGCGCCCACTTACCCTCAGATCGACGGCACTTGCCCTGTGTACTCATGTGAAGAGTGTGCCTACCCTGATGGAAAGATCAACCCATGCAAAGAAGCTTGATCAGCTTTAAATGCCTCCTGGCCGGGCTTATCACAGGATGCTCCGTCCAAAACCAACGGAAAAACTCGGTACATCTAGCAGGAATTGCTCCACCCGACACCCGTCGTAGCGTAGCGGATATGCAAGAGCGTAGATGCCAAGTATCTAATGGAAGCACCCTATGTCTGGACAGATACCTGCTGCCCAACCGCCTTAAATCCTGAGAAGAGTTTCTTAAGCAAAGGCCAACTCTTGAAACAGTCTCTAAGGAGGTAAAAGAGAGTCGCATTGTGGAAAGAAAGACTTGCCAAAAAGCAACCAAGTAGTAACATCCTATCGGTATTGAACCTGGTGAGCATCCCCACGGAGCTGACTCCTATGGGCTGAATGGCGATGCATCAATAGATGAGAACCAGAACTGGCCGATCTAAGGTTCCTTGCAGAAAGGGGGCTATCTGGAAGCAGTTCAGGATTCACTACCTGTGGTGTGGAACAGCCACCACAGACAATGGAACACATCTTGGTCTGCCCACTGCTGGGAACAATGCACAAACAAGACATGCGGAATTCAGTGAAGCAGCCAGGGACGTTGTACCATCCTGGATGGATCATATTGGAACACAGTGTTTGGACACGATAAGAAGAAGAAGGTATGTCGTTGCTGATTGATTTCGAAAAAGCCTTTGATACAGTTTCACAGCAAATTTATCGTTGATACTGAAAAAAGATTCAATTTTGGCCCTGATATCTGCAAATGGATTGATGCATTTTATGACAATGCTTCCTCAGCTGTCATTGGCAATGGTAGATTTTCAAATTATTTAAAATTTGAGAGGCTGTAGGCAAGGGATCCTTTCTCACCATGAGATCATAAGTTGGAAACTAAATGGCACTTTGATGGCACTTTTTCAAGCTTTAGGTATTTCTGTTAACACAAATTACCCGAACCGAAATGTACCAATCAACTATAATAAAGCACTTGACTCCAATGAGAAATGAAATGCATAACTGGTCTAAACGAAATTA
>JAMKCH010004987.1:0-105729 GCA_023653785.1 Ophioderma brevispina
TGGACTTTTAATAGGAAATAAGGCTAGATAACCATAAAAATATGAAAGAAGGGATCTCCTTAGAATTAATGTGTAGTAGCAGTTGTAAAAGTAGCATAATAACATGCATTATTGATCATTTAAGATTAACCCTAAGACAACTGAATCTCACAAAATCCCACAGCACTGAGAAAAATGGCTTTAAATTTGTTTTGATGATGGATTATCTGAGAGTCAATCGAACAAAATATGCATGGATTTACTGATATGGATATGACTCCAGCCTGGTAATGGTAAACTGGGTTAAAGAGACATGAGGACATTTCCAGGAAGAAACACCCTCAATTTATATCATACCTGAGTTTTTTGCATATTTTGGAATGCTTACCAGTCTGTTAGATCAAACCCAAAGTGAATAAGCCGAATACGCCGTCTTTATGTAATAAGATGATGATTTAGTATTTCCTGTTGTGCACGACAGAAAATCAAAGCATGGTTTCCTATTATGGATGATTAGGATAGCAGGCGAGTTCAAAACAAAGTTTGCGGTTTTCTTTTGTACTTGTTTGTCCAAAAAACCTTCCAAGCGTTCTTGATAGGTGGTTTACAATCGATCCAGTGCAATTTGAGAGAAATTTGTATCCTTAAAAAAAAATCTCCTCCTGTCACTTAGGGCAGTACCTTAACTAGACATTTTAGGGAGGTAGTCTGTGATGGGAAAGAGCTGAAATAGGGGTGGCACGAGGTTGTGTGTTTGCTGATATTTATGGACATGACTGCACAGTCTGGTAATAGTAGCCTGGTAATCCTTACAGTGAATCATATAAGGTTATGTTATCCACTGCAAGTGCCAGAAACTTTATATCATTCTTGACTAGAATTATTATCATCATTAGTACATGAACTGAGGGTACGTAGTAAAAGTAGTGAATCCAATGTTTTAAATCCGGTTTTGTTCCCTTAAAACGGGGGTGACCGGACTCACCTCGCACTCTGTAGCAATCGCCCTTACTCCTTTCCACTTCACCTGATTGTATCCTCCATCCTCAACTCAACCTTTGGACGTCCCCTCCTCCTCAAACTGCTCACCTCAAACTCAAAAGCCCGTCTTAAAATATGCTTGTCATCCTTCAGCACGTGCCCATACCAACATACACTATTCGCCTTCGCCAACCGGTCCACTACTACTTCAAAACCCAACATCTGCATCAAGTCCTCAGTCTTCATCCTATCCATCAACTTCATCATGCCCACGCATTGCTCTCATCATTGCTCTCTCTGTCCTCAGAATCCCCATCTCATTTTTGCTCAGACACCACGTCTTGCTCCCATACAGCTTCACTTATCTCACACAGCTCTTATACACCATTCCTTTCATTCAATTCAATTCAAATTAGTTTTATTAGCATTATCATTCATCCAATACATTACATAATGATACAATTATTTACAGTTATTATTGGAATAAATATTGACATATTTAAGAGGGGAAAAATAATATACAGAATGTTGAAATGGCATGATATCAAATGCAGGAGAGGCCATAATAAGTCTGATGGACTTTGAGCATGACCCCACCTAAAATATACAATAATTATGATTAATAATTTAACTACTGGACAAGACATGACAAGACAAGACAGAACAGGACGATACATGACGAGGACATTGACAATTATTGTTTTAACAAGATCAGGGGCAAAAGAACATGGTGAACGTGGCGAACCAGTAAAGAAACAATAAAAGAGAAGGATAAAAAGGTATTGCAATTATTGAGTAGTCAACTATAGAAATTGAGGGGAAAAATACTGATACATGTTGTAATGACTGATAAATCAAAAAAAGTTCAATTTAAATATATAGTTCACTCTTGTTTAAGATTAAATTTAAACATTAATGGTTTTTTAGAGTTTATGATACTTTTACTAGTGTGGCTTCCATATTTTGGGACCAGAGTATTTTACTGAGTAACTTATTAGGTTTGATGAGGGTTTGTTTTTGTGATGTATTTGTTATTGCATATTCTGTGTTATTGTGTGTATATCACTTTGTTTGGAAAAATAGTTTCGACAAATGAGTTTGGGTAGGGTGTTTTGAGTTGTAGCATACATGCAATCGCTGTTTAGTAGTTATTTAAATCATAAATGTTAAGAGTTTTTAAGATTGGGGGACATTGGTTTAGTAGGATGTGTATTCAGTATATTAAGATATATGGCTCGTTTTTGAAGTTTGAATCTATTGTCCAATTTGTAATTCGAATAGGGAAAGTCCTGGACAGTGTATTACTAATGTGTTAGTCTGTATTTGCCCCAATCTATGTACTGTAAGATATGTTACGTTAGTATAAGTGGGTTGTATAAAGAGAATAAGAATATGTTTGTGAAGGGTGTTGCGGAGTTTTCAAAGGAATCCCGAATTTTTAGAATTTTGATTTGTAGATTTTTGAGTATGAATATTTCCAGGAAAGATTTTGGTCAATTGTACACCCATAAATTTTTGTATTGTCCTACGGGGTGAATGGGTGTATTGTCAATCATGATTTTGGGGTTGGTGGTGTGTCTGTTTTTTTCTTCTTCTTTGTGAAGTGAATATCGTTCGTTTTTGATACATTAAGCGAAAGTATGTGTTTGGCTTTAAACCATTGTTATACATTTAGTAACTCTTTGGTTAAATATTTTTTGATAGTGTGTTAAGGTGTTTTTGTGTGATAGAAATGTTGGTGTCATGAACAAATATTCAAAAACATAAAAAAAATAAAAAGTGTTTTGGAAAAAGAATCTATCATTGGACATGATGAGAAAAAATCAGGGACCCGTCAGAACCTTGAGTTACACCACAGGAAACTGTGGAAGGTCAGAAGAGTGTGAACTAAAAGAAGTGAATTGGAATCTATTGGATAGATACTGATATAAGATCTAATTAAAACCCCGAATACCATAGTTGTGTCTGTTTGGCAAGTAAATGATCATTATCAATCGTGTCGAAGGCTTTGGATAAATCAGGAATAACCAATAGTTTATATTTGAGAGCAAGTGAAGGACGAGTTTGTGTTATGATACCAGAAGAGCAAGTGCTTGTTGAGTGTGTTTGCGAAACCATATTGGTTCATGAAGAATGTTGAAGCGGGTGAGAAAATTATCAAGTCTGTTATAGATAAGACGCTCAAGGATTTTGGAAAAACTAGAAGAAGAGATATGGATAGGGCGTTAATTTTGAGAATACATGGGGATCATCATCCCTTTTTGAAGACAGGAAGACTTTCTCGCAATTTCCGCAACCGTGATAGCTGAGGGGAAGATACCCCCAGTCCGATCAGGAAAGGTTAAGAGTAGTAGGGGTTTTGGAGATGAAAGGAATGACCGCTTAAACGATCGTGGGGCTAACATCATCAGAGCCTGCGCTTTTTGCCATTTCTTGAACTTAACGATGTCAAGAACCTCCTCCTTTTCATCTATTGGATTGAAAAGGATTGGTGTTGGAATGGGGATCATCAAGAAGGTCAGAAAATAGAGAAGAGGCTGATCTTGAGGCAGTTCATGGAACAACTTTGGTGAAACATTGATATTGAACTTGTTTGGAGAGAGTTCTCGTGGTCTGAAATCTTTGACAGAGCCATCCGAAAATAGGAAGGAGCCCCTTAGGTTTGGAGTTTTTGCCGATAACATTGTTGATTGTTTGCCAATGTGCCTTTTTATGCTGGTATTTGTACTGTGAAATTTATTAGATTAGTATTTTGTTTCGATAAGACTTGATTAATCTAGTTAATTTATTTCTAAATTTAATAAGTTTATTTTTTGTTAATAAAACACAAATAAATATATAATTTTATTATGTATAGTTTGTTTCTTCTAGTTTTTAATTGATTTTTAATTATTCCCGCAGTAATCCGGTTGTGCTTTCTTTACGTTTGTTTCTTTTTTTTCTTTTTAATTTTGAGGGAAATGCTTATCGAAGGAATGATTTATTTATGAACAAGTTATATGATTTATCAGCAGAAGTAATATCTAACACATCGTCTCCAATTAAAGTTTTGACTTAATTTTCAGTTTTAAATGAAGTGATCGTACAATTAGTTATTTTTTCTTTTTGGTGTAATATTTATTTTAGAATTCACTGAACTATTTTTTTTTTGTCATTGTTGTTATTCATAATTTGAATACGGGAAAAATTGTCAGTTTCTGTCGTTGTATAGAATACCTTGTGTAATATTATGATTTACGACGTTAGTAAATATATTGTCAATGAGGGAGATGTCCGAGTTAATAAGCGAGTAGGTTTGTCAATAGTGGATAAAAAGATGCTGATACACTAGTTTTATGTAAAATTCATCATTTGAATCAGAGTGAGTTGAATGTGTTTAGAGCAAAATTGATGTTAAATCACCACAAGATGAATCTTGTAAGTTTTTGACGATTAATCATGTTGTGTTGTGGGATAAATTAGTGTGAAATGTTGAGGGCTCTATCAGGAGAAGGACCTGTAATGACCCCACGATGGTGATTTTGGGTTGGCTGTCGATCTCACCAAAGATGGATGCCAGCTTCCATCGCTATTAATTAGGTTTAAATCCTACCAGACTTTTTGAAATTCAGAATCTTCGGAAATATATAACCGAACCCCAACGCGACCACCACCCCCCGCCTCCTCTTTTAAAACATCTGTGGCAATGAGCAATAAGTAAACATCATGCATTTTAGGGAAGGTAAAGGGATTTTTCAGCATTTTAGGCCAATTTCACTAAAACCTAATAAGGGAAATTTATAATTTATTGTTTTTAGAAGCTTCGTTTATACTACAATATTTTTATTTAGGCGCGGGAATTGAAGTGAATCAGACTAAAGTTAGAACTATTTAGATGTTTAGTTAAGGTCATTGAAAGTGTCACTACAATGGTAATCCACTTATCTGTTAATATTATTTTACAATCATAATATTTGTTCATATTAGAAATTTTTTAAATCGTCATTAGTCGTTTAAGGTTCAATGGATTAAATTTGTTTTTAGTTTAAGTATCATCAAAGAAATTTTATGATTATTGTAACCTTGATTTAATTTCATGTTTAAATTCATCTTCATCATTATGTGTTAAAGGGTAGAAGTGATCCATTACAATATTTACCAATACCAAAATCAGCGACTGAACAATGGCATTACAAGAAGAATTTAAAGCGCATCCGGTTATGGACCGCCTGGGTACAGAGGGGAGCGCAAGAGATTAATGGTTTGTCCCTGAATATGTTTACAACAATATGAACCAAGACATTGATATACATGAAATAATACAAACATTTAACAGAAAATAAGTAATTGACACTTAAACTGCTAAGCATGCAAGCATCGAAACAGCAATCAGACATATACACGCATTCAAACAAAAGTCAGTATCAAATTCAATAAACAAATAATGAATTTCTTTTTGGCAGGTAATAAATACCAGTTGGTGAAGTGTAGGAGCAAGTTTTTCGTGGTCGCCGGGTCATAAAAATCTAAACAAATGGATAGGGTTATGTAGTGAAGGAACATGTAGACCTGGAATTACAATTCATGGGAAAAAAATGAGGTAGGATGCCGAATAGTGTTAATGACTATTTGGAAGGGGGACCCCTATTTTAAGAGCAAGTTGCCATAGGGCATTAAAGGCACGCGCAAACAACAGAGTGGAGTAAGAAGTCATTACGTAAACGCAAGCTATATCTTTTCCCTTAAGTGTAAATTGTAACAAACTCTCTACACTCCCTAAACTCCACCCACCCCATAACCTCACTCTAAGCTGGTCACAAGCCACATCACAATCCACCACCCCCACTAACCCTGAACCTGCCCTTCAGGTATGTGAACTTCTTCACCAATTCACCTCATCAGACACTTTTCCACCTGTTCCACATCCCACTCCCTTGCATCTTTCCACACACAAAATCTTCTATCTCTTGTCTTGCCAACTAGGGTCACTCTCTTCATCTTTGTACATCTCCAATGGATCCATTTCACACATTTTCCTACACCACACTGAATTTTGCCCTTTTAACCATCTTCCTTCCTACACAACGCCCGCAAGTTGGCAAAAGATTTTGTGTGTGGTAGATGCGAGAGGGAGCGGGAGGGATGGTGAAACAGGCTGAAAAGTTGTAAACAAGAGAAATTGATGTTTGGATTATAGATTGGATTGTGTAACCGACTGCTTTTGTATTGTCATACTCATGTGCAAGAAATGTTAAACCAGGGAAGGGGTTTAAACATTCTGCTTTCCCCCTGTCCTGGGCTAACCCTCGTGGTAATCGTCGCGTTTAGTATTCTAGTCAATCTTGCTTGCTGGCGACATTAGCCTTAACCCGGGACCTGGAAATGTTTCCTAATAAAACACCTCATCGTGGACACGACACCCAAATGGCCATGTTGGAATTTGTTATAACGCAGTGTAAAACTGACTGTATACAGTGCTCTGAATTGTTTGATAAATGGTTTTTCACTTGCTCTAACAAGATTCTGATGAAACCTAATCGTAATCAATTTGCTACAGTGGAATGCCATTTGGTTAAATGCCTGCCCCTTATGTGACCCATCACAGCACACGTATTCGATTACGCCAATTGACATTAAGTAAACCAATTTGATTGCTTAAACCGACGTGGTTGACGGCTTTCCTCAGGGAGCCAAAATAAATCTCAGTTACTACATGATGCTAGAGTAGTAACTCCACTCAAACTTAATGAAACATAATTACCAGAGTTGTAAACTCCACTAAGCTAACAACTTACAGAAGAACTGGCTGGACACATGTTAGGTCGAGAAGCCCACGACGGGAAACCTGTCTCGAAAATCACATTAAGACACCAGAATCCTGCAAGTGGACAGCGATGTCAGACCCTGACCCTCATTATCCGAACTTGGTCGACATAGTGATGTCCCCAATAGCTCTCTGCCTGGGCACAACACACATCCAAGTCGCGCGAAGCCATATTGACCCAGAAGAACCCCACACGCGCCCATTTAAATTACCATAAAAAAAACCCAAAATGCTAAAGAGCTGTAACTCCAATAAGCCTCAAGTATTCTGGGAATTGCTGGACTGCGTTGATAAGTCAAGAAACGATCACAGTTTTGAACCCTGTTTTCAGAACCGGTCTGTGCCTATTGTACAGTAACCAACGCAGACGAAGCGTAGAATCTCACACATTGAATATATTAATGTGTGAATTGTAATGGTATCCGTGGAAAATCCGCACAGTTGTGATTTAATTATCAATGACCATAATATAGATTTGTTATATTGGCCACTGATTCCAAACTTGGGCCTATATAATACGATTTTTGAAATATTCCCTAGGGATTTCCGGGTGTATCGTCGCGAACCCGTAATCTCTGGTGGGGGCCGTATAAATGTCATCGCAGTTAAGGACCCCATAACCTAGTTTTTTAAGAACTGATCTATCATTTAAAGAAAAACGAACTGATTTGGTGCCCGCTTACAATTAAAGGACCAAGATATATTAATTGGTTCGTATTATCGTCACCAGTTAGAAACCTTGATTCCTTGAATAACTGCTTCAGCCTGACAATCCCTTCTAGACTCTACAAACCATCCTATATCTCTTAGGTGGGACTTCAATGTCCCTGGTCTTCGGTCTGTCAGGTCAGCCTGGTCAACAATAACATCAAATCCCCTGCAGGAAAAAATAGTCAAGGTTGCCAATAATTGTTTTTTTTTTAACACAAATGGTTCCCTTTACCACACGGCGTCACACAAATGGGGACAGAAAACATGACCTTAGAAAACTTGCTACTCTTACATCTCTCCTTCACTGCTCCACCCATCTTGTTAGACCCACTATGGACTTATCGATCATTCTGCAGTCCTGGCAAGCCTTTGACCCAAGCTGAAACTGCCTAAACGCCCCTAGAAGGGTACCCCAATGGAAGAGTGTTGATGAAAAAGACCTGAGGCTGAGGCAGACAGTAGGAAAATTTGCTAACGATTTCCTCAAAAATAAAATTCGCCATTGAACTCAGTTTGAAAGAATTGTATGACCCTTTTAGAGATAAGTATTAACCAAATAGTTCAACAAGATAGTAAATTACCACAAGTCCACAAGAGTGTCCCTCATAGAACCATTTCTGTAACCAGATTACACAGTGGTTTACAAACAATTTAAAAGGATGGTAAGAAGAAGGAGAAAATGTAGCTCGTGCCAGCCTTTCGGGTAAAGATGATGACTGGACCAAATTTAAAGACTACCAGACCAAAGTTAATAGAACACACATCCGATTAATAAAAGGGATCTTGATTCAAGAGTTCTCAACTCAGATGACCCAAAAAAATCTGGCAGTATATTAGATCTAAGACAAGTCGCAACCGGCATACTGTGTATCAAAGTTAATACATCAACTTAACAAGTGTGAATATAAAGCGAAGCCGCTGAGCCCACATTTCCAGAGTGTCTTCACCAGAGAAAGAACCATTTGTATGCCAACCCGCAATCATGATCCATTAGAAACGACATGCCTGAAATACAAATCACAAACTGAGGGTTTGGAAAAATTGACTACCGGACTATCGACCCAAGTAAGGCCAATCGGTCCATATGAAATATTCTCCACTACAACATCCTGAAATTGCTTGTCATAATTGCTCCAGTTTTTCTCGCTCCTTGTTTTCAACAATCAAATGGGCATTAACCCGGTGATCTCCCTGAAGATTGGCGCAAAGCTAATCATTTCGTTTCTCCAATTTTCAAGAAAGGTCTTCAAAATCAACCACCCTGGCCAATTAACCTACTGGCCAATCTCACTGACCAGCGTGTGTTGTAAGATCTTAGAGCACATCATCGACAGTAGTTTAAAATGAAACATTTTGAAAACCATCATATTCTTACCGATGTCCAACATGCTATTTTCGAAAGGCTAGATCAACTGAATCACAACTTATACTTACTACCCATTACCGCTAAAAATTTTGATAACCCCCACAAACTGACGCGTCGCTGTGCTGATTTTCTCTAAGTCATTTGAATGTTGTGCCCCCCACCTGGAGGCTCCTTCTTAAACTGGACCATTATGGTATCCGCGGAACCACCAAGCGATGGAGCAATTTTTCTTACTCACGCCATCCAAGAGTACTTATCAATGTGAAGCATCAAATGGCCAAAGAGTTTTGAGTGGAGTCCCCCAGGGGACAGTCCTTGGTCCCCATTCTTTTCTTACTATTCATAATGACATTGGCGACACAAACCAATCAAAGAGCCAATTACTTCCTCTTTGCCGATATTGTCCTGGTCTCCAATTCCCTCAACCTGCCCCAGCCGACGAGAACAACTTTTCAATCAGACATGAATATCTTAGTCCTATGGGCAAACACCTGGGGTATGAAGTTCAATGCTGCTAAATGTACTATCATTGATAGAATGCGCATAACCAGGAGTCCCGTAAACCGCAATGTAAACTACAGTATGATGGAACCAAGCTTGAATCCACCAATGACTGTCAATATTTAGCATTCGTAATCCAGAATAATTTTTAAATGGAATACACAGACACAGCATGCTGCAAAATTAGGCTTCAAACAATTGGGGGCTTCATCAAAAGAAATTTCTACCACACCTCAACGCAATTTAAAGAAAAGTTAATCAACACTGGTTAGGACCTCATCGTCGAGTACGACGCGCTTACAAGCCTGGGACCCTTACGCAGAAGAACCTCACCTACTAGAGAAGGTTCAACGTAAGCAGGTAACGCTTTGTTCCAAAGTAATTTTATACTAGGATTCAAGCTCTCCTCTCCTAGATGTTAACTACACTTGACTGTCTCGCCCTTCAAGACCGTCGTAAAGCACATCGCCTGACATATCTAATATAATATAACACGACCAAATTTTGATATTCCACAATTTAAAGATAATATTCAACCTAAGACCGAAAAAGGTAGGGTCCGCGGGCGTGACATAACCAACAATTTCCAAACTCTTCAGCACCAAGACCACCATCCTTTGCTAATGCATTCTTTCCCAATAAACTACTCACACGACTGGAACATCTGTCCACAAAATAGGTCTCCCCTCCCAACCATCTAAAGATCTTTCACACAGTTTCAAACAAGCTTCCTCTCTCAATTCTAAGCGTTTCGCCATCGTTGCACCTCCTGTTAAAAAAAATCCCTGGTGAAGATTATGAAACCAAACCAATACCAAGTACCTGTCTAAATGAAAGGATTATTTTTTTAAAAATGTGGGAACCTATACTTGAGAATGTGGGGCCTGTAATCTACCATAGTTGGCTATATTCTGGGCCTAGCTGTTTTAACAATAGCGGTGTTCATATGTAGGTGTTGCTACTACGCCTTGTAAGGTTTGCATTTTGGAACACAATTCATAAAAACAATAGTAAATATTTTCCACACAGATACAATGATTGAACTAAGTGAAATATGGTACAATTCCTCCGGGATAGGCCTATACATGGAAAACATCGGTCCAGATCTATGGTAGCGTGTAATTTTAGACTTGTTTCACAGATAGGGCTTGACAATGGAGTTGCAGATGCGGCAATCAGCAGTGGGATCATTAAATGAATGCATTTTATCTTTGTTCACACATCAAGTTTAATTGTACTGTCAGTTGCTTTAGTTTTTTGAAGAAGTCCATGCAATCTTTCTATTCCTTATACTCATGGTAGGTGGGTTGAATAAAATACTGTACAAAGTGTTTAGGATTTGTAACTGTTTTAAATTGCCTAACACATGTTAAAACAACCAAATAAAAATTTTTCAAAAGATATTGTTTTTCCTTAGACCACTGCTACCTAATCCAAAAAACATTGAACTTCATCATTTTTTTTCCATTTTTAAATCAAAGCAAATGTGTCAGTTTTTCTAACATAACACCTTAAGCCACAATCGGTCTTTTTTTTCCCAAATTCAAAATGCCCACTTCTAAATCTAAAATTGGCTAGTGTTATAGGTCATATCAACACCGTTATGACTGTTCTTTGTGAAAAACAGAACACTCATTGCAGTCTTGAGATGGTCATTACGTAACGGCTTGTTTTTCTAGACCTTTTTCGAATGGACAAAAAAACTGTGGTGAAAAATGGGGACACTATTTTTTTACTTTTGAAAGAATTCCACTGATAGTGGCTTTCAGGCTATATAATAGTTCCAAGTGTTTTAGATATTTAAAATAAAAACCGTTTTCTTTTCAGAGTTTTAAAATTGTGTGCCTATCAGTCTATGAATGCCACTGCCAGTGTTTAACTACAACGATAATCCTACTTCAATAAGAGTGGTGTATAAATAAGTTTTTATTTTCAAAACAACAAGTGATGAATTCTATATGTCTATAGCATATCTGTGGACCATCCAGTATTATCTTTATCTAAAGTATATAGGTAGCTCTAAGAAGTCAGTGAGTTTCAGGGGCCATTTGGTCCACTTTAGATTTTTTTCATTTTAATACTTCCCTTTTGATAGAATGTCCTTCACACCAAAAAAAATTTCCCCATACCGTGGCACAAGAATAGTTGGGAGGGCGATCCTGTCGATGGGGTCCCTCGACTAATAAGGGTTTAAATACTTGAAACAAGCAGTTGTTATCTTTAAGCATCACTTTCAAATAGCTTCACCTTAGTGGGTTGGATCCAAAACTATCTGCGAAGCTTAAATTGTTGCAGAAAAAGTAATTTTAACCGCTTTGGGTCCACTTTCAACAAACATCGGTATTGAAGCTAGCAGTCGCTGTCGAGAGTGGCTCTTTATACCAAGCCCTGACACTCTCTCCCTGATGCATTCCAGGTAGGATTGGGCAATGTGAGCTACAATATAAAAAATGCGTATGCACGCCGCAATTACAGTTCGTATCCCGTTTATTTGTACTCTGCTATCATTATACGCAGTTCCCAACACGTCCGACGTTTCATGGCGTTTCCATTTACGCCTCAACAAAACATTTAGTTCCGTAAAATCGCGCCTACCCTTCGAAAAAGATTTTCTGACTTTTAACCAATCAGAGTAGCCCCAGTTGCTTCAGTGTGATCTAAAATGTTTTCACTATAGAAAATGGGGATTGCCTCTGAAAACCTTGTTGTTTTTTCCCCCTTAATTTCCCCCTCGAAATCGAACCCTGCCCCTATCTTCCAACCAATTTAAAACCTTAACCTCGTTTTCTAGTAACGGGTTTTATGCTACGCATCTACAATCGAACACACATGTTGTACGATAAAAATTGATGCATTTTTAAGTGGTTTTCTGTTCGAGACCAAAAACTCTTGACGAAAAAAAGCGATGTTTTCATTTTCAAAACACTCGTTTTTTTTCAAAAATTGCCTTCAACCTTACCTTCATCACCTTGTATTTTACCACCCACCCCATAATTCCCCACATAATCAAAGCCCTCCCTCCCTTCCACCACCAAACGATTTACTTAAAAACCTTGTTTGAACAAATTGCTTCAACTTAAGAACGGGAGCTATTTAAAATTGTCGGGCTACTTATATCTGATGGGAAAGTAATTTTTTTTTCTTCCCTATAGTGAATGGTGACACCAAGGACAGGAGTCGCCCAGTGTGGTGAGATGAGAGAAAGAGAGGGGAGAAGTGTGTGGAAAGAGCCAAAAGTGGGAGAGTGTTTAAAAAGAGAGAGCAGAGGGGAGGAGGGGAGAGAGTGAGGGTGTGAATAGATGGTATTTGTTGGGAGAGATTTAATGGTGAATGTGAGGGAGTAGTGGCTAGAGAGGGTTTTGATGGTTTGTAATTCTGACTTCCCTCCCTCTCTTTTTGAAGAGATGTGTTTATTTTCATTCAAGGCACATTTTTAAACCACTAAATCATTGTTTCACCTCGTATTAATATCATAAAAAGATGTGTATCTAACATAAGTTGGCTTCGATACCTTCCTTGTAATGTGTGACGTCATTAAGAAAATCAATTCACAAATTGTATACTTTGCTGGAATTACTGACTTTAACATGTTCAATTTAGCAATGTGCAATGTATTTGATTTGTTGTGCAACCAATTTTCAATGGTTAGTCTGTGCCACAGCCTATTACTTAGAGAGTCTGTGTGAATGTTGTATGTAATCACTTTGTATATTATTTATCTCAGTGTTTCACTTGACTACACACTATCCCATCCACCATTGACATGGGTTCCAAAGGAACTGTACATTTGTGCATTGACATGAAGTGACCTGGTGTGATTGGGTAATTATATACGGCGGTCCGGTAATTAAGTACGTATATCCTGTTCTAAAATTGAAAAAAAAGTGGGCGTAAAATGAAAACCCGCGTTTGAAATTCTCAGACTGGAATCATACCGAAGGCATGTGGGAAAAAGGGATGCCGCCCGTATTCGATCGTGTTCACGTTTCCTTTCTGTGTTTCGAGCACTGAAGTACCCGACAAAAACGTCAAATTACGATACATTTCAAAACAAAATATATAATGAAGTCCTCTTAAATGCAAAATCGTCCCTAGAAAACCCCCCAACCCATAGAACCCCTTTCCGTTTTCTCCCGGAGATATTTTGAGATTTTAGTTTCATTTGCACACATTCGCTATACGGACTGATAACGTTAATCCTCGCGCAGTAACTAATTTAGTAAATATCTTTTTGCAGTCTGTGACACAGACTACATACAAAATTACAACACTAATTTCCCCGGAGCCCACCCCCCCGCCTTATGGTCTTAAAACATTAATCCCCAAAAAGCAACCAGGGGGTGTTATTTGACCTGGTTGTTGTTTCAACAGAGCTTCCTCTCTCAGTTCTAAGCGTGTCACCTCGTTGCACCTCCTGTTAAAATTCCTGGTGGAAAGATTATGGAGGAGGGAAAACACAAAAACCAAACCAAGTCCAAGTACCTGTTCTAAAATGAAAGGATTATAAAATTTTTTAAAAAAATGGGGACTATACTTGAGAATGTGGGCCTGTAATCTACATAGTTGGGCTATTATTCTGGCAATAAGCTGTTGACACAATAGGCTTGTTAATATGGAGGTCTTGCTACTCCTGTGTAGGTTGCTATTTTTGAACAAAAGTCATTAAAACAATAGTATAAAATTTTTGCCACCAGATACAATGATTGATCCTAAGGGAAATATGTACAATTCATAACGGGGGGATAGGCCTATAAATGGAAAACATCTGTCCAAGATCTATGGTAGCGTGCGTAAATTTTAGACTTGTGTTACAATAGGTATTGACAATGGACGTGCAGATGCGGCCAATCAGCAGGGAGATTTCAATTTAAAATGCAATTTATCTTTGTTCACACATCATATACATTGTAATGTCAGTGCTTAGGATTTTGAAGAGTCATCAATCTTCTATTCCGTATACTCATGGGTAGGTGTGAAGAAAATACTGTAAAAATAAGGGTTTTTGCGATTGGTAACTGTTTAAATGCCTACACATTGTAAAACAACCAAAATAAAAACATTTTTCAAAAGTATTTTTTCCTTAGACCACTGCTCCTAATCACAAAAAAACAGTGAAATTCATTTTTTTCCATTTTAAATCAAAGGCAGCAAGTCGTCAGTTTTCTAACATGAACACCTTAAAACCCCCCTGCGGGGTCGGGGTTAGAATTGGCACGATGTGTTCCCCGATGTCGGAAAAGGCGACTAAATGGGCCCCTGCGGGTTCGGGGTTAAGAATTGGACCCGCTGTGTTCCCCGCATGTCGTAAAGGCGATAAAAGGGGCAACTCGTCTGTTATTGAAACAGACGAGTTGTATTTAAATTAGGATTAATTATAATGTGTGATGCTTATCGACTGTGTAATTGTATTATTAGGATGTTCTGTTGTATTACTCGGTTAAGTACAGTAGCTTAAAATCAATACATGAAAAACAAACAAATTTATCAATTACATTTGACATAGGTAAGGACCACCGATTTATTTTTTGTAATAGTTAAAATGTGCATGTATTAGGGTTGTACTGTATAGTTGATGTAATTTAAAAATTCTATATTTGGCTAATGCCCAAGTGTTATTGGAGCCATTTATAAAATGTACATGTATGAGACCATCTAGTGTCTGTAGGGGATCTCAGTTTGCATGTTATGATGTGATTGTCGATTTGTGTCTGATTTGAAGTTGAGTTTTTGCTTGGTACATGGATGAGTGATGGATTGTTCATCGGTCTGATAGTGTGTTTAGTAGAAATTTACAGATATTCTTTTGAACTGTTTTTATTGAAGCATGGTTTCTAAGTGTATCTTGGCAATTAGTTGGTTTATCTTGATTTATACATGGTGGGTGATGCTCTAGGTTCATCCTGTATGATGTGGATCTTTTTGTATTGTTAATGGTAATTTGAATTGAAATGAAGTTTTACTATGCGTTATGTTTTTTATATTTAATGTTGTTAAATGACAAAGGTAATGACACGATATAACAAATGGTGTTGAGTTTTGTCGGTTAAAATTTGATTATCACTCCTAACTTGAACACCTTAAGCCACATCGGTCATTTTTTCCAATTCAAAATGCCATTTGTCGCCTTAAATGCTCGTGTTATAGGTCATTCAACACGTATATGGACTGTTCTTTGGAAAAAACAGACAATATGAGTCTTGAGATGTCAATTTACGCTGTTCTAGACCTTATTTCCAATGGAAAAAAAAAACTTTGGTGAAAATGGGGAACGATGTACATTTGACGAATCAATGAGAGTGGCTTTAATGCTATAAAATATTCCAAGATATAAAATAAAAACACCGTTTCTTTTCAGAGTTTAAAAATGGTGTGCTATCAATCGTTATGATGCACTGCCAGTGTTAACGACAACATAATCTGACTAATAAAGGAGTGGTGGATAATAGTTTATTTTTTCAAAACAAAAAGTGATGAGTTATATGTATATAGCATATCAGTGGACCATTCATTTTATATATATCTAAAGTATTAGGTAGCTCTAATGAAAGTCAGTGAGTTTCTTATAAATTCCATCAGTGGAACCATTTTATTATTTCTTTTCAATTTATAAATATCACAAAACCTAGCTCATGGGGGCATTTGTCATTTGATTTTCATTTCAAGTACTTCTTTTGAAAGTCCTTCAGCATCATACAGTGGCACAAAGATAGGGAGGGCGATCCTGTCGATGGGGTCCTCGACTAATATCGGGTTAAATACTGAACATAAGTTTATTTTAGCATCAACTTCAAAGATCCCTTAGTGGTTTTGGATTCAACATATCTGCGAGCTTAATTGTTCAGAAAAAGTAATTGTTACCTGCTTTTGGTCCACTTTCAACAAAAATCGGCATGCGCTAGCCGCGCTGTGGAGAGTGGCTCTGCCAAGACCCTGGACACTCATCCCCTTTGATGGCATTCCCAGGTACGGATGGGCAAATGTGAGGCTTAAATATAATGCGTATGCAGCGCAAATACAGTGAAGTATCCCGTTTATTGTACTGCGTCAATTGCATACGCTAGTCCACGCCGACCTACGCGGTTCCATTTACGCTCAACCAAAACAAATTTAGTTTCCGTAATTCCGCCTACTCCCTCGGAAAAGATTTTCGACTTTGACCAATCAGAGTTACGCCATTTGCTCATGTGATCGAATGTTTTCACTATAGAAAAAATGGCGGAGGCTCTGAAAACCTTGTGTTTTACCCCTTAATTTCGACCTCGTAAATCGAAGCCCTGCCCTACTTCCAACAATTGAACCTCGTTTTCTAGTACGGTTTATAGCGACACGATACAGGTTAGTACGATAAATTGATGCATTGTAGTGGTTTTTCGAGAACAAAAAGCTTGACGAAAAGCGATGTTTTTTCACCGTTTTTCAAAAAAATTGTCTTCACATGTGATTTACCCCATAATTCCCAAAATATCTATTGAAAAAGCCTGCCCTCCTTCCAACGATTTAACTTGTTGGAAAAAGCTTAAAGGGAGCTATTTAAAATTGACGGCTAGTATATTGCGGGAAAAGTAATTTTTTCTTCCCTATATATGGATATGTGGACCACCAAGGCAGGATCGCCAGTGGTGTGTGTGAGATGGAAGAAAGGAGGAAAGAGGGGGAGAAGTGGGGGAAGAGCCAAAAGTGGAGAGTGTGTAAAAGAGAGAGAGAGGGGAGGAGGGCGAGGGAAGAGAGGGGTGGGGAAAGAGGAGGGACGGTGGGGGGGAGAGAGGGAGGGGGGAGGGAGGAGGGGAGAGGGAGAGAGAGGAGGGGGAAGGCGGAAGGCAAGAAATAGATTTGTGAGAGAGGATTGTATATTTCAAGGCACATTTTTAAACCACTCTAAATATTTTTCACCTGTATTAAGATCAGAAAAAAAGATGTGTATCTAACATAGGAGTTGGCCTTCGAGACGGTCTTGTAATGTGTGGACGTCAGTAAAGAAATACAAGGCACAAACTTGTATACTTGCGGGAATTAATGCCTTTAAAAGTTCCAATTAGCCAATGTGATGTATTGATTGTTGACAAACTTCAATAGGTAGTCTCGTGCAACAGGCATATTACTTAGAGAGTCTGTGTGAATGTTGTATGTAATCACTTTGTATATTAGGTAGTCTTCAGTGTTCACTTTGAGCTACACTATTCCCATCCACCATGGACATGGTTCAATGAACTGTACATGTGTGTGCATTGACATGAAGTGACCTGGTGTGTTGGGTATTATATACGGCGGTCCGGTAAGTACGAATATCCTGTTTCTAAAATTAAAAAAAAAAGTTGGCGTAAATTGAAACCAGCGTTTGAAAATTCTCAAGACTGGAATAATACCGAAAGGCATTGTGGGAAAAAGGGATGCGGCCCGTAGCGATTGCGTGTTCACTTTTCTGTGTTTTCCGAGCACTGAAGTACCCGACAAAAACGTTCAATTTTCTCGCTAGGTTCTATAGGTTCAGACCCAATTACGATACATATTCAAAACAAAATATAGTAATGAAGCCTCTTATGCAAAAATCTCCATAGAACCCCTTCGTTTTCCGGAGATATTTGAGATTTAGTTTCATTTGCATGCATTCGCTATGACGGACTGATAGCGTTAATATCTCGCGCAGTACTAATTTAGTAAATATCTTTTGCAGTCTGTGACACAGACTACACACTTTCCGGACCGCCGTAGGTATTATAAATCATGCCCCAAAACCAGGGGGTGTATTTGACCTGGTGTGTTGGGTATTATAAATCATGCCCCAAAACCAGGGTGGTATTTTCTTAATACACTGGTGAATAGAGAATTCTGAACTGTGCCATGGGAATTGAGACTATTGGCTCCCAGTGAGTGGAACAAACTCTTATTTAATATACCGTTGCATGCCATAAACCTGCAAAACTTGTGTAAGAGTATAGATATTGTAGAATGAAGAATGCAGATACTGATAAGTAAGAATGTTCTTGAAGGCCAGAGGCAAGTTAAAGGCACTATCAGTGATTTGCTAAACCAGAAAATCCAAAAAAATCATCAAAAATCAGATTTTTTGCATTTTTGTAACAGGTTTAGGTACCCTAAAATACCTAATAAGGACAAAATCGGATATTTTAGTCAATACTGTCTGTACGGACACTTACTAAAACACGTAATTCAATGGAGATTCATATTTTTGGACACTGCTGTTTTCCTCCTTTTCTATCAATTTTTCGCTTGGAAAAATAACTTATGAGAATTCTACAGACTTATCATTCACTTTTACGCTATTCCTGCAAATTCAAATATTATTGCTCCTTCGGGTGGATCACTGATAGTGCCTTTAAAACTTGCATGACGGCAGGCAGTTTCGGGTAGGACATTCATTATTACAGATGCTGCTTGTAACTTTAATTGGTATTGTTAGGTAACAAGTACACTATTCTCTAAATAAAAAGAGCGTTCTTAAACAGCTGAGAAAATTTATGTAATTATGTTTCCCTCCTAGACTAAATTTAACAATTTAGACTGGCGCACTTCACCAGCACCATATCTTGTTTGCATTGATATAATTATGAGATTTAATGGCTACCTGCAAACTTGTAAATCAAAGTATCTTAGTGAATAAAGCAAATCCACACAGTTACTATTGAATAATATAAGTTACTAAGTTACAGCTATCTACTAAAGACAGCAATCTGGTGAATACAATGTGCTTTAAACAAAGAAACCTACTTTTCAGTGGCTTTAGATATACAATGCAATGGGAAACTGCTACTGCAAAACAATTGATTTTAACAACAAAAAATGAGTTTGCAGAAATGCCCCTTTTCATGTCAAGAAAATGCTAGCAAATTTATTCTCCTTCCTGGAGTATTTATATTATATCAAGAAGTGCTTGAAGGGCAGTAAAATATGTGTAACACTCTGGAAACTGCAGAAAGTTTCTAAGTAAGTTATTAACAAATATATGGGTGATATTTTCACATGTTCTATAATGTGAACTTGCTTTTCTGTCAAAACTGCTGTTAAAATTATTGATTTAGAAACATATTTTATCAAGAATGCTTGCATATGTAGTGTTTTAAACAAAACTGTTACGCTTGTGAGTGTTACGCATTTAAAACATGTGCATGCATTCACCACATTACTGCTCAAATGATGTGCTGTTGAAAACAATTTAAAACATGTACATCAGGGGTGTCCAACCTGCGGCCCGTGGGCCATTTGCGGGCCGCTAAGAGCTCATATGCGGCCCGTGAGGTACTTCCCAGAAAATATATATATATATCTCAAATCTGTAAAAAATGTCATCAAGTATCTCACACACAGAACCAAAGAACCATACCCACATAACATAACACTACCACCCCCTCCTCCCACCACCCCACACTCACACACAGTACAAAAAGCAGATCATCAACATGTTACACCCACTCTTTGCCGCAAAAACAGATTCAACAGATTTGTATGGGTGACTTTTGACTGGGTGGTACTCAAAACGAATTACCAAAACTGGGACGTGCCATAAATATGGGTCTAATTTTCAGCCATCTGGTATTGGAATTACTCATTTTTTTCATGCCAATTTTGGTGTAGAAATGGGTCGCTTTTTCCATTTTTTTACAAATTTGTTGAGAAAATTAGTCCAATATCCACAATGTGAATCAAATTTTCTAAAAATTAGCAAGATTTTTCAAATTAGCTAAAAAGTCATCATTTCTAGAAAAAAATGCAAATTTGTGTTAAATTTGGCCAAAATCTGTGTCTCTGGTATATAGCTATGGGTCTTTTCTTAAATTGGTATAGATAAAGCTTCTACTTTCTGCCTCTCAAAGGCACCCAAACCCCTGATTATTTGCTTGTGGCCCTCGATAGTGTTTGATTCAACCAATGCGGCCCCTGCATCAAAAAGGTTGGACACCCCTGATGTACATCCATCTGAAAAGACCAGGCCAACGACCCTACTTAATGTTTCACAATTCTGTTTTTTGAGGAAATCCGTGAGTAACCGGACATGGTGGGTGCAAAGAGATGAACTAAAGTTCAGGAGGGTATGAGGAAAAGGGTCCTGAGTGAGGGGGATCAAGCCTCCTTCCTTTGCTTACAAGTCTGAAATCAAAATATACATGTTTAATATGCACTATTCATTTTTGATATCAAATATAACTTAGCGTCTTTTTTTCTTTCCATTTCTTTCATGTGATGTACAACTTGACTACCCAACCAATCAACCACTACTATTCTTGATGAAAATAAGGTAAGTGAGCCATATTTTAAAGTCACTATTATGAACTTTCAGAAATAGAGGCACATATTTATGTTAAACTTGCTTGATGTTTATATGCAAAAAGGTGCTTAAATTTTAAATTCTGTCCAACATTGCTTGACATTATTGTTTTACAATATTTTGACTGTGTTCTTCTGAACACAGTGTGCAGGATTTTGAACAAAAATGGCTATGCAATATTGTGGAAGCTAAAAACATAGCACTAGACATATTTATACCCACTTTTGAGTATCCCTTCTATAAAGTTAAAGGTGGTGTCATGATGTGTTATGTTAATTCTCAAAAATCCGGATTATTATAAAATTTAAGTAGCGACCTCGGCGGTTTGATATAGCGATACGGTAGATTGCCATCTCTTGGGCAAAACAACAGGGTTATGTTTTGAATTCGAGTTTGCTGGCAATCTGTAGGAGTGTGTAATAGTCGCACGAGATTTAAACTTCAGTCTGGTTTGGGGAATCTTTGGTGGGCGTGTCTGTAGGTACTGCTAGTTTAAAACTTTCATCATAGTAATGAACTTGTGTCCATTGCTTAAAGTGACAGGAGGAGATTTTTTTAGGATACAACTTTCTCTCAAATTGCACAGTATCGATTGTAGACACCTACCAAGAACGGTTCGAAGATTTAATTGGGCAAACAAGTACAATAGAAAACAGCAAACCTTAACCTTGTTTTGAACTTGCATGACTATCGTAATTGTCCACATAGAACCACAGTGCTTTGACTTTCTGTCGTGCACGACAGAAAGTACTAAATCATTCATATATTACATTAAAGACGGCGTTTATGAGGCTTATTCAATTCAGGTGTGATCAATACATTGGAAAGCATTCCAAATATGCAAAACATCTGGGTTCGAAGAAATTGGGATTCTTTCCTTTGGGCCAATCTTATCATGTCTCTTTAAAAGTAGGAAGACACATAGGGATCACTTAGTATTGTGTCGCCTGCCCTTAAAGGCAGAGAAAGACATATAGGATCACTTTGTCCACTGTCGTTCTGTAGTCTGTTTATGTCTGTGTTGTGTCTATTGTTGATTGAATCAACGTTGTTGATGTAGTCTGTTGTGAAAAGGGTTATCATTTGCCTGTAATCTCTGCGTACTCTGATGGTTTAAACCAAACTTGAGTCATATTGCCACAGTGGGATCCCCGCATTTTGGTTGATGAAGTCAAATGTCCTACCAAGGTCAAAGGTCATATGCGTTCCAAGGTCATGAGGTCACGTTGTAAGAGAAATAATAAATTGACCTGAATTGAAAAAGTTTTGAGTTCAATTGGAACCAACTTGGGTTATTGATATTCCATTCAAACTCATCATTTGTTTGAGATCAAAGGTCACTTTCACAGGTAAAGGTCATAAGCCTATCACTTCACAAACCGCGAAGGCAAGCGACCCAAGCGGTCCTCGGACTGGGATATTTTCTTTACTATCCATGCATTGTTACAGTATGAAGTGTTCATTCCCTGGGTATAATTTGCTTTAAAGGACAGGAGGATATAGTTTAGGATACAAAGTTCACTGGATCAGTTGTGACCACCTACTGAGAAACGTTTTGAAGGATATTGGGACAAAAGGTGCAAAAGAAAACCGCAAACCTGTTTTGAACTTCCTGCTATCTTAATCGTTCCCTATAGAAAACCAGGCTTTGACTTTCTGTCGTGCACTACAGAAAGTACTAAATCATCATCTTATTACATGACGACGACGTATTCGGCTTATTTACTTCAGGTGTGATTAATACATCGGTGAGCCTTCACATATGTAAAAAAACGGGGTTCGAGAAAAAGTGGGGTGCTTTTTTCTGGAAAGTCTCCTCATGTCTCTGTAATCCATTCATTTAGAATATCAAACCTAGATATAATAGATCATACCATGAGAGAGTAAGTCCAGTAAAATGTAACTTATAATCTAAATATGCAGGAACATTCTTTTAAATGACATATAAACGGTCTGTTGAAAACGTGTCTGGCTTAATGATAAACCACTAGGAATGAATCAATGTAGTGTCTGAATTTTGCTTATGCTACTGCTATGATATTTGAGATTGTATGCCGCAGTTGTATCTGTCTAGAAACAAAACTGTGCATGACATAGGTGACTGAGTTAATGAAAGGCATTGCATATGTGAGTAGTATGTTCAAGAGGCATGCAGGATAAGGATATCTAAGGATACTTTAATCTCGTAAATTTACACTGATTGTGGCACCTAATGGGAGTGCAAGGTTTATTGGCAGTGGCGTAACCAAGCTTTTTTTCAGGGGGGGCAAGGCGGCACATATATTTTCAGGGGGGCAAGCATTGATTAAAATTTGTTAGTATAGGATATGGCTCTGTAAATCACGATTTTTCAGGGGGGAAAGGGGGGGCAAGATTCCCAATGGGGGCAGTGCCCCCCCTGCCCCCCCTCTGGTTACGCCATGTTTATGGACAAACAAGTAGAAAAATCAGTATTATATAACATAGAGCTATAATACATACTTAGTGTAGTTTTTTTGTGGGCAGCCAGCATAGGTGGCAGGACCAATAGCATCCCTTGGCATACTTTTGTGTATTTATTTTTTTCATGTGGGTGTCACTAAATTTTAAAGATCAAACAAGAGATTTCAATATCAGGTGGTCCCTAAACAATCAAAAATACTGATTTTTGGCCCTGATGTAAAGCTTTTCATCAAAAATATCCCCATCTCAAAGAATTGTTGAGAAGTGTGTCTTTGGTACAAAAACTGTGAAATTTCTAATTTCGTGTAGGAGCAAATATGAAATTCAGCCTATGTTTTACATTGAAATATATTAGCAAATCAAAATCACCTTTTTTTCTCTCTCTTTTAAGACATTTCGTTTGCCAAATACAAGGTATAAGAAATTATTGAGCCTCAAATCTATATGAAATTACTACTATGACACAATATTTGGGTGCCTCAAAATCTCTCATTGCACCTTTAAGTTTTTTTAAATTGACCTCAATTGAAAAGTTGAAGTTAAATTGGAAGCAAACTTGAGTCATAGGTGCACCATGGGATCCCTCATATATTGATGAAGTCAAAGGTCATGTGCCAAGGTCAAAGGTCATGTGAGGTCAAGTTGTAAGATAGGCTGGGCGGCCCACAGCTTTATATTCTTTGAATATAGCTAGCACAAAAGCCGAGAACTGTGAAATTCTAGTTTTTGCCTATTGTGGATCGTATACGATTTAAGACACTTCTCACCGTGTATAAGGCACTGAATGGGCTTTGTCCCCAGTACATGAGCGAATGTCTAGTGGTGAATAAAGCCCGTCCTGGCTCAGTTACCACCCGCTGTGGTCATGGGTTGAACCTCCAAGTTCCTAGGATGCGCATATGTGCTGGCTACAGGGCCTTCTCAGTGGCTGATCCCAAACTATGGAATAATCTCCCCATTCATATCCGTAGCACTCCAACAGTTGACAAATTCAAATCTCTGCTCAAAACCTATTTGTTTCATAATTGTTATTCTTAGGTTTGCTTTCTATTGTCTTGCATCTTCTCTCTTTTTGTTTATGCGCTTTGTATCCTGTGGAAAAGGCGCTTTATAAATGTTTGTTATTATTATTTAGAAAAAATTAGTGTTGCCCACCCAGTTAATTATTGTCCCTATTTTTTTTTTTGGGGGGGGGGAAGAAATAAATTGCTCACCCAGTTACTTTTCTTATTTTCCTCCTTGAATAATGTTATATCTCTTTAATTGCATGTAATCAAATTTCCATAATAGAGTACTTTTACACTGCAGTGCTTCTGAGATGTGCCAATGTGTATCAGCTATCCCGATTCCAAAATCTTAATGCCAGGGGATGTTTTAGGTGATATGATACAAAGAAAAGTAAACAGGGGAAGATCAGCAGAGCCATATTGGAAAGAGTTCAAAGTACTTGTGTGCTTAGTGTTCAGAAAGCTGATTAAACAATCATTAAATTAAAATCTAAGATTTGTGAAATATTGTAATATTTCATCAAATTGCACTCTCCATAGATCTACTGTTGATGTTTTTCTTTAATTTGGAGAAATTTCTTTTTCATACATTCCTTCCATTCTTGGCAAGTGCCCATGCTTATTAAGTTGATGTATTTCCATCCCAACTTGACACTCGTTCAGTGGTTACTTGAATGATTGTGGACACTTTGTACATGTACGTCTTGACAGAAGTTTTCAGCCCATTTGATCAGTTTAGTGTAAGGTGAATGGCCTTTAAAAGGTTGTGAGTTGTGCTAGTTCACTAGACATAAACTTACTGTCACTGAAAAGTGCAAATATTTGGTAAAATTCTGAAAAGGTTGAATGAATTCATAGTAAAGATGTGGGGGAAAAAGATGGCAGATTCTAATTGTCATTTTGTAGCATTACATGATTTTAAGCCAAGAAAAAACTTTGTCTCGGAAGACCTCGTGCATTTTGTTTAAAATTGGTCTTTGACCGCATATTTTTTTAATAGGTTTTTACTCATTTGAATTTTTTAAAATTAAAATTCAGGAAAAAAAATGAAAATTTGGCCACATAGACAAACTGAGACAAACTTGGTTTTTTTTTTTGCCTTATATAATATTATTCTTGTTTCAGTGTGTGTTATGCTAGAATGCATTCTTTAGAAAAATATTTTGTTGGTACTTTAAATTAAGAGCAAGCTTTTCTAGGTTTGTTCAAAGACTACATATTGCCCTTTTAAACCAGTCATGGTTTTCTGAAGATGCCAAATAGGATTCTGCCCAACAAAAAGTGGTTAATCAAAGAACCGGAACCTGACCTGAAAAATAAAATGCCTTTAAAGAGACCTACTTTACAGATGTTTCTAGACAGATAGCTTAAAAGATTAGCCTACAAATTACCTGGCCTCTAAGTAATCCCTTATCTGTTTTGGGATATGTTATTTTTATGTTAAGGTGAAAGCACGAGAAGTGGGGATTCGTGCTCCAAAACCCCGAGCGTAGCGAGGGGTTTTGGATAGCACGAATCCACAACTTCGAGGGCTTTCACCGACTTAAACCATTGCATTTTAATAACAATTGTACACAGCAATTACGCACATTTGATTTGTATACCTGTAGATTCGTTTCCATGTTTATAGCGTGCTTATAAGCAATTGAATTGTTACACACCTGTTATTTGTATAACTGTAGGTTCGTAACGCTAATCTTTCCAACATAGGACACTAATTCTTATTTGTATACCTGTAGATTCGTACATTATATTGATCGATTAATGTAGGAATGCGGCATTTAGTTAGCACTGCAGCTTCTATTGCTCATGTAGCACATGCATGTGCGTGTCTTGTCCGGGTGTCTGGTTGTCCCAATGGATATAGTGGATATATACCTTTATCTTGGAATTACAAAACTAAATCACTGAGCGTCGGAAGCACTTGCGGGGAGTTTATTTACTTCAGGATTTATACGGCAAGAATATATTTCAGGAAACCAGATATCCAGCTCAATGCAGATTCACACACTTTTGGAGTATATATACCGACCGATTTCTAGGAATTTATATAAGGACAAGATTTATTTTTGGAATTGTAGGCTACTGTTCTTCATGAAAAGGCCAAAGATTGCGAAATGGCAAGATGCAGTCCTAGAAGAGAAGGTGCGTGATCTTGTTTAAGGCTAAAAATTGTCTCAGCTTCAGGCGCGCATAAAGGTTTTAAAATCGTGTTTATCACATTGCTATTTTGAAATGTTTTCGAGTGTCTGATCGACAGATTTAAAAAATTGGCCGATAAAATGACCTTAAAGACTGCTAGAATTCAATACAAGAACAAATTTCGGGTGACACAGCCTTTTTGACTTAAAACGCACATCAGGGTTTCGGGCAAAAGAAGCTGAGATAAACTTTTTGCCATATTTATTACAAGACGAAATGTTATGTATTTTTTGTTTGCATGAATAATTCCTCAGAATATTGAATATGGGCAAATTTTCCTGAAGTCCCCCTACATTTTGCGACCTCATTTGCATCCCTTAGGATTTGCAAAGCGTCCTGTAGGAATATGACATATTTTCAAAACGGGGTTTATTAGGACTAATTTGTAGAAGAATGGTGCAATTTTGATGTTTTGAAGTTGAGGCAATTTGGATGTTTCCACTACCCTTGGCAAGGAAATAGTTTGACATCGTACTACGTATGCCAGAAAGTAGAAAAAAGACATAATCATAATCAGAATACAAAATGAGTGAAAAAAATGAACTGATAATAAGTAACAATTTTGCAACATTCCGGCAACGTAAACCCGTGTGACAAGTAACTCTAAACGATACCTTTAATACAACGCCTAATTACAACAATGACCCCACTTCACATGATAAATTTAAAATGAAAAAAAAAAAAATCTTGCCATGAAAATAAGCCTAGCTTAGGATTAGAAATGTTACTCATTACACAGATTATACAGTAGAAAATTCCAACAATTGAAATAAAATTAAATAGAAAAGCAAGAAACAAGCAAAACATATTAAACATAAAGGGTATCTTATAGGCCTACTATATCCAAGCTTGCTCGATTTTACGTTGGCAATTTGAAAAACACCTATAATTTATCACCGGGTACGGTATAATTATTGCATTTGTAAGAAAGTGGATGAAACAAACATTATAAACCTGCGTACAAATTGTGTATGTGTATAAAAATTCCAACGATTGAAATAGAAGTAAATAGAAGCAAACAAACAAACACAAACAAAAACACATTAAACATAAATGGTATCTTACATATAGGCCTACTATATCACAGCTTGCTCGATTTTACGTGGGCAAATTGAAAAACACTATAACCGAATACGGGGTACGATAACATTTTTGCATTTTGTAAGAAAGTGGATGAAACAAACATAAACCTACACGTGTACAAATTGTGTATGTGCTATTTAAAGACAATTCTTAAACAAAATTACTGGCCAAAAAGATGAAGAACATTGTTAGGAGAAGAGTAAAAATATGTAATTGCTCCAAAATGTTCTAACGCTATTGCTTGATGTTTATCATGTTTGTGATAGTTTTTTTTGTTTTTGTAAACATCTAATGCAACTCTGTTGCCCTTTGCCATTGTTAAAATAATTTAGTCTGTTTGTCAAACTGTAGATTATTTTTTTACGAATCCACACTTTCTTGCACGAATCTATAGTGTACTGTAGATTCGTGCAGAAAAGTGTGGATTCGTAGAAAATAATCAATAGGACAAACAAAGAAATGACGTCATAGCAATGGTTTAAGTGTAAAATATATCTGTATTCTTCCAATGGCCTTGACTATCATTTGCGAGCAAATTGAAGAAATTTCATTCTTTGTGAAAATGTGCCAGTGCCGCTTAAAGGTACTATATGTGTACTTAGGTGGATGGACACTCCACCCACTTTTGTGTCCTGCAATATGGTACAGCATGGACTGGCCACTTGAGTGGCAATTTAAATGTATTCCTTTGAAAAATATTGCAGTGTTACTTAGGAATCAAACATTGGTTACTGATTAATGGCTCTAATTACCGGTGCAAACGAGAGATGTTCACATATCGGGTGTCCCTTAAAAAAATTGAAAGTACTGATTTTGCCTGCTGTAAGCTTTCCATTCCATCAAAAATACCTCATCGAAAGGATTAAGAAGAAATCCGAGAAAATGTTTTCTTTGGTACAAAAATTGTGAAAATTTTTTAATCGTATAGGATCAAATACGAAATTCAGCTATGTTTTACATTAAAATACAAGCAAATCCAATCAAAATCACACCTTTTTTCTCTCTTTTAAGACATTTCTGTAGCGAAATACAAGGCAAGAAATCTAGTGAGTGTCTTAATCTATATGAAATTACTATTATGACCAAATATTTAGGTGCCTCAAAATCCCTCATTGCAAACCTTTAAGTATCATATTAACAGCCTCATCCCCAACCTTACCAAAAAATGAAATTTTTATTATCATTTCACATTTCAAACATTGTCCTAATGTTTACCTGATCTTTAGTACAGATATTTTGATCTATACACAATCTTGTTCGTAAGTCCTTCGAACACTTTTCAATATTTGGCACTATGCTTGAAACACATTGTAAACTATCACTTTCTTCCCCCCCTTCCCATCCTCCCCCTCCAAGTCAGTGTTGAAAATAATATACAGCGAGATTGACCAAGTGTGTCGTGCTCATGCAACATTGAATTGATGGGGCTTGAACCAAATCTGCACAAAGTGTTCAAACAATTATGAACAAGATTGTAGAAGAAATTTGTAAATGGACAAACTACAACACAGTGGCCTATGGGATAGCGTGATACAAACATTTGCTCAAAACACGCATCAGAATCAACTAACATTTTTGAGGATGTTTAGTGACCCATAAACAAATATTAAGGTGCTAGGATCACAAAATGCCCCTTTAAACTAGTGTGGCTAATTGAGACATGTCCAGCCAGCTCAGTCTGGCTATGATGTTTGTATTAATTTTATGAGGGAATGATTAACACATTCCGAGAGCAATATCTAGATAACAAAAATGTACTAACTGTTTTTGGTTATAGCAATCAATTTGGAAGAAAGTCACCACTTTGATGAATTTCTCAAAACAAGCAGGTTTGAGTTTGTTGTCATCACATTTAGATTTCTAACATCATTCTCATAATAGCATACCTGCCAACATCGAGAACCCAAAAATCAGAATGCATGTGTCGCAAACACCTCATCACGAAAAGCCCTTGTGGGTGGCATTTATTTGTGGCCCACTGTAAGGCCTCTAGTGGAGTACATAGCCCTGTTGTTACTGATTTTAGTGTTTCTGAAGCTGGTGGAAGTGCTTCAGGAGGCCAGAAAATATTTTAAGGCTTTTCTGGCAAGTATTTAAAGATTTGTTTGAAATCGCAGAAATAGGGATATCCCTATTTTTTGCAAATTTGAAAGTTCAAAATAGGGATGATACCTATAAAACAGGGAAGGTTGGCAGGTATGTAATAGATTATACTTTAATGTAAGTCTCAGAGATATTCAAGAAAAGAAGATTTTACTCATTTACCCACTTTTATCCTGATGTGAAATTGAGTGCATTCTCTAAATGTAAAAGGGTGAAAATCACTCTTTCAAGGAGTGACTCTAGGGACCAGTCTTTGTTGGAGTTAAATTTTATTTTTAAAGAGTGAATTTTGTTTATGATTACTCTTCAATGAATTATCACTCTCATAAGAATGAAGAATTGACAGCATTCACTCTCAAAAGAGGGAAGTTTAACTCCAACCAAGACTGGTCCCTAGAGTCACTCCTTGAAAGAGTTATTTTCATTATTTTACATTTAGAGAATAGGTATACCACAAATGTAATAAGCCCAATACACAAGCCATGTGTGCTTATGCAATTTGTCTTCAGTTAGATACACAAGTCGGTTGCTACCCTGATAAACAAAAACTTGAAAAATTCTTGCCTATTTTTTATACAAATCATACCCCAGCTAATAGCACAATCTGGATACCTTATTAAGCTGTCATTTTACATTGCAAAAACAGAAAAAACACAAAAAGGCAACATGAACTGAGGTCTACTAATCCGATTACCCATGCAGGAAACATGCTTTATAAAATTGCTGGTGGGTAGCTGTGGTGTGTTTGTAAATGCCTCCAATGCAATAGGCAATGAAGTGCCAGGGGATGATGCGCTACATTGGGTGCTAAAGAGCAGAGAATAAGTGGAAATTTTATTGGAATAAGCTCAATCTACGGGGTATACTTTATCAGCAGGAAGCTGTTTCAACAATCTTGAACTCGGAACCTTTCAGATTGTAATATGAGAAAAGTAGTGTCTGAGGACTTTTTTTCCATTCATGTATATAAGGATTGAGAGAGATTGCACTTTTAAGGTTTCAGCAAGCATTTTATAGCAGCTGCACTAATATCTGTTCAATTAACTTAGATGTCCAGTTTTTATTAATTATTTCAAAAAAAATACGCTCTCGAAAAAGATCACGAAAAGAAAAGTTGTTATTCATCATTGGACCTAACAAGATCATCGGGGTCCAACTTGAAAACATATTTCTTCTCTTGATTTTTATTCAATTTACACTTATTTTTTATTGGCAAATGACAACAACTGGGTCCAGGTGAATATTGACTTTTGACTCTGAAACTTTGACGGCAGACCCATTCACGAATTAGGGGCGCTTCAAAAGCATGTTTATACGAACAATTGATTCGTGGACCTTGCTTTGTTTTCAGGTGCTTACGCGTACATGAATGCATGGGTATATAAATGCATCATTGAAATATCGATACTTTTAATAGAGGTCCTGTCTGTTTTATTCAATTGGTTCTGAACAAAAGAATCATACAGCTCTCTTGTAATGCCATCCATTCAAGTTAATGTTGTGTTGACGCCTTGGATATCATCTTGTTTGTATTGCAAAAAATTCAGTGCAAATATAACAATGGTTCGGATTCGATCCTGTTGAACAAAGTTGGCATTATACCAATTTTCCTCCGACGACAACTTTTATACCTACAAAGTGGAGTCAGTGGAACCTTCCACAAAACGTAATTACTAATGGTACCAAACCTTATTCGCTCATTTTCAAAACAAGGTTGAAATACACAGATTTCAATAGATTTAAAGGTTTAAAATGTCTCATTCCTTTTGTCATGTAAAAACGTCTTAGGTCCAAAGATACTCAACAACTTTCTTTTTGTGATTTATTTCGAACGTGCGTATTGTTTGAAATGATTAATAAAAACCAGACATCTAAGTTAATTGAACAGACAGTAGTATTCTGGAAAGGAAGAGGTAAATTTATAAATGGTAGATTCTAAAAGTTCAGGGAATTCCGAGGTATGAAATATTTAGGGATGATAATAAAAATAATCACTGTGTTGTAGATTTCGCCATAAATCAGTAGCTTAACAGGCGTATAACAGGATCAAGTTTGTACTTGGTATTCTTATACATTGAGACAAGGGGTAACAGATGAGGAGCTCAAATGTCATACAGGGGTCACTTCAGGGTCATATTGCTCTAGTATACACATTTTGGTTGGCACTTCAACTTACTCTAGCTTTGTAGTGCAGTGATGGATCAAGTTCATACTTGGTATGCTTATACATGGTATTATGTGGGGTTACAGATGGTAAGGCCAAAGTCATTCAGGGGTCACTTAGGGTCATTATATTACTCCTATTCTTTGACAACAAAATCAGAGTACCTATTTGGGACTGCTGTCCCTATTTTTTTTCTTTTGAGCAAAAATTTTAGCTTGGTATACCAGTATGCTGTAAATCTTAAAAGCTAACCAAAGGGGTATATTATCAGTGAATTTGGTGAACTGTAGCTCACATATAGTTTCACATGATAATCTCTATACAGACCCTAATGATGTGCTAACTTCAGTAGATAGCTATTGGTTTTGACTGCTGGTTGTATTGGTACTGATGACAATGTGTTTGTACATATTTAATGTGTTGTGCCACACGCACACATGCTATCTCCAGTAGATAGCTGCAGATTTGTACTACTGCTTAAGTTGACACTGATGACATTATGTTTCTGCAAACCTAATGATGTGTTATATCACATGCAAATATCCTATCTTCAGTAGATAGCTGTTGATTTGTGTTACTGCTATTGGCACTGGTGGCAATATGTTTCTACAGACCCAATGATGTGTTATGTCACATGCAAATATCCTATCTTGAGTAGATTGCTGTTGGATTGTCCTACTGCTTGTGTTACTGCAATTAGCACTGATGGCAATATGTTTGTGCAGACCTAATAATGTGTTGTACCACATGCATGTTTGCTATCTTCAGTAGATAGCTGTTGGTTTGTGCTACTGCTTGCATTGGCAGTAATGACAGTATGTCTGCAGACTGTTACGGTATTGCATGGATATATTTATAATCACAAAAGTGAGGATACTGTAAACAAGAACTAATGAATGTGTTGTACCACATGCAAATATGCTATCTTCAGTAGATAGCTGTTGGTTTTGACTGCTTCTTGTATTTGGAACTGATGATAATGTTTCTGTAGACCTAATGTGTTGTGCCACATGCATATATGCTATCTTCAATCTTCAGTAGATAGCTGTTGGTTTTGACTACTTCGTGTATTTGGAACTGATGATAATGTTTCTGTAGACCTAATAATGTGTTGTGCCACATGCATATATGCTATCTTCAGTAGATAGCTGTTGGTTTTGACTGCTTCTTGTATTTGGAACTGATGATAATGTTTTAGTAGACCTAATAATCTTTTATGGCACATGCACTTAGCTATCTTCTGACAGCCATGGTTGTGTGCTACTGCTCCTACATTGGTCCGATACAAGATGCTTCTTGACAGACCTAATGGTATGTTGTGCCATGCATATGTCATGTTCATTAGATAGCTGTGGGTTTGTGTTGTTATTTGCATTGCACTGGCAAACAATGTTCTGCAGACCTAGTGATGGGTGGGGCCAATGACTTATGCTATCTTCAGTAGCTAGCATGTTGTTGTGCTACTTTTCGCAATGCCTCTAATGATTTTCTATATTAACTGACCTGACTTGTATGTTATGGGTAAATCATATTACAAAAGCATTTTCTAAAAATAAATATTTTATAGTTACTGGGACTGTGCTATTTGAATGAGGACGTTATTAGTGAGTTGCCCCAAAGGTGGGGAAATGTAATACATGCAATAATTAAAAAAGGCCAAGACGAACCGGACTATGAGTACAAAATAGGAGGAGAACAGATAAAGAATGAGAGAGAAAATGAAAATGAACGAGGAAAAAAAGAGGAGGGATGCAGGAAAGGGAGAGGGGCAGATTTGGGAAAAGGTAAAAAATGTGTATTTTACCCATCGTTCAGATTTTGATTTGTGATAAATTGAAAGGCCCTTATTTGCACGGGCCAATGATACACGCTGGAATTATGCTCCCCCCCCCCCCCCAGTTTCCAAGTTTGCAGCCTGTGGCAACCATGCAAGTGATCCAAACATCAGAGAGACCAGAAAAGAGAGGTTCTGAAGATATCAATTCCCTAATTGATATGATTGTTAGTGCAATAACTAACGAGAAGTGTTTCAGAGGTGAACCAAAAAAATGCAAGGACGAAGAAGGAAGGAAAGGACTACAGAAAAACTAAGTTTTGAGAATTGTCTGCCAAACTAATTTTCAGTGCGTTAATTCTTTATTTAGCCCTATCATCATGTGAGTACAAACAAGGTCATACGTGCAATAGTTTGCATTTGTCAGAAACTACCGTCTCTTTCCCTAAAATACGTTTTGCAAGTCTTTGGTCAGTGGCTTTTGAAATGGTTCTTCGGACGAATGTTTTACCTAAGAACCATTTCAACAGTCACTGACTCAGGAACGATAATCAGTGTTTCCTAATACCTGGCAGCACCCAGATAAATCACATATCAGCACACAGCTAAATCACATGACCGCTATTGCACTTACGACCTTCTCATACTCACATGATGATGTGGGTCATTCTTCAAACTGGGACTCAAAGTGTGAAATTTGACTCTTGGTGAAATTTGATAAAATTGTCGCATTTGTATCAAAGAGAGACTCTATTTTGTTACACTACTATAACTTTCATTCTGAGGTTTGAAAGAAATTCAGAGTTTCAAAGTAACTAGGTATTGTTTTGTGTGAAAATTTGACAAATTCTTGTCACAATGTAACAGGGATACCAAGGGGACACGCTCCTATTGCAGGTCCTCGCCTATTACCATGTTGTTCCTAATAAATGCCCCTGCTCTAATAAACGCCCCCTATGATTTTTGGATAAAACAATTCAAGAAAATGAGTTAAGCTTACCTAAATCACATGATTTAATGGCTGGGACACTCGTAATCCGTATCATAATCGCTGTTGTGCACAGTTGTAATAGTTTAATTAGTATGGAACTTTGACCTCGGGAGGTGCGAAAACAGCGTCCCCCTGCTCGTTCGTTTGTATTATTGGTAATCAGCAAAAATAAGCGTGTGCAAGGTGATTTTTGCTGGATTTTTACTTTCCATTTTTGACTGTAATAAACGCCCTCCCTTTTGAAAAATGCACTGCCCCCGGGGCATTTATTAGGAACAATATGGTACACACCTATTACAGGTCTTCCTTGTTCAAATATAACAATTGAAGCTACTTGAGATATAAATCAAGCTTTATTTAGGTCATGCACACAATGCAAACCTGGCAATACATTCACAGGAATAAATAGTGTTACGGTCACCTTGACCAAGGCCAAAACCACCTCAAAACTACGGATTCAAACTCCTGAATAACTAGACAATACACTGTGAACTTGATTACAAATTTTAGAACAAAGTATTTATTTTAATTGTGTGTTTAAATCAATCTCATTCAAACATCGATTAAGTATCAATAAGCAAAGATCAATCTATAATAAAGTCGTTAATTAATGAACTACTAAACTTACTACCTGGTGTGTGCCGCGACGCGGGCTGCAGCAAGATTACAATTAAGATGCCGAACTTGCAAAGAGTCCTGGCGAAAAAAAAAAAAAAAAAAAAAATATTAGGAACAATACGGTACACACCTATTACAGGTCTTCTTTGTTCAAATATAACAATTGAAGCTACTTGAGATATAAATCAAGCTTTATTTAGGTCATGCACACAATGCAAACCTGGCAATACATTCACAGGAATAAATAGGAAGAAATGTATCACAATGTAACATATGTCACAACTGGGGACACCATGTTACATTGTGACAGCAGCTGAATACCTAATGACCCTTATGCTATTCACCACAAAATGAGTGGAAATTCTTGAAGAAATGTGAGTAAAATAAGGATAAGATGTGTGTGATGCTACAAAACTCTCTGGAGATACTGAAGGTGATGTCCGGTGAACAACCTATAGGGACATCCTCAAACTTGCAATTTGTGATAACAGATGTCTTTGTAAACCAATTATACTTGGTAGCAAAAACCTGGAATGACTAGGGTGTTTAAATTCCCCATCTGCCTTTGTGAAAGAATTTTGAACTGATTTCATACCGCTCATAGATACAATGCATTATTGATAAATGGTGGGTGGGGATTGCATTGAAAAGATGTTATTGCAAGAAAAAATAATCCGAACAAAATCAAGGACATGCATTGCTTCTTTACAAAGTTATCCCTTGAATATGTAATACTTCCATAATCAAATTTCAAATGCTGGGAGTATGTTGTTAAAATGTGCTCACGGGTTTATGCATGTGTGTGTGTATTTTGTTGCCCCAATTACAATACTAGTTAAATGCCATGGGATGTTCTGTGTGATACATGTGAAGTATTGAAGGATGAAAGGAAATCTTATTGGAACAGGCTCAATTTACTTGGCATACATACCTTTTAAACAGGGAAAATGTTTTGAACAATTTTGATCTCAAACCTCTCAGTTGGTATATTAGATGGTGGAAGCAGTAACTAAATTGTCTTTAGTAGTATTTAATCTTGATGCCACTTAGTTACTATAACTGTATTATTTGCTAAGTGATATGCTAAAAAAATGTAGTTTGATACTTGTAGGTAACTGCTACCCTTCTACCTTAGTTATCATTCAACTTTAGGGAAGCATTTTATGATCCCCAGCCTCCTTCCTACCCCTGACTTAACAAAGTTGAAGTTTTTACAACCATCTGAACTTAGGATGAATATACCCATACCTATCTCAGTATTAGTCCCAGTATTTTATGTGTGCCTAATCTAATATACGAATTTGATACCAGAAAAAAATCAAATTTTGGTATTTTCTATCAGTAAACAGTCAGAATATGCAGCATAGTGGCTTATGGGACAATACGAACATTGGCTCACACAAGATCGGAATCAACTTATTTTTTGGGATAAGCTTTTCCCAAGGATATCTAGTAAAGAGAAAGTGCTAGAATCGAGAAATGCAGAGGACAATAACATAGAGGGACATTTTTCAATTTTTAGGAATTATATCATTTCTATTTTTATGTATTTTATCATTTCTATTAAG
Organism: Ophioderma brevispina; assembly: GCA_023653785.1. Classification (NCBI taxonomy): domain Eukaryota; kingdom Metazoa; phylum Echinodermata; class Ophiuroidea; order Amphilepidida; family Ophiodermatidae; genus Ophioderma; species Ophioderma brevispina. The sequence goes on from JAMKCH010004987.1 coordinate 36,575, forward strand.
AATCTTGTTAGAAAATTTCCCTTATGGTGCAGTAGTCTTCAATTGCATCATGCATGGTTACCTTTCTACATGTGGGTTTCACAATGCACCTTTCATCCATATCTATTTTAAATTGTGTGCAAGTACTCAACTTTGTCACATATTTTGAAGAGCATTCTGGGAAATGCCTTTTTTTGCGCATTTGAGCAAATTTGTTGATCGTTGCTCAAGAATGACAGTTCCAATGACTCTTTCCATGTCTCCATTGGCAAATATTCCAATTTATTGGTATTTTGGTCACTACAGTAATCTGGAGTAAGAGTCTAGAATAGCCATCCTATTGTATCATTTTTAAGGAGCTGAAAAACACGGATCACACATGAAATTCATACTTCACTGCATATGCATTGTGGTGAGTTGCACTGGCTGAACAGGAAGGAGTCTCTACATAAAATACTGCAATAAATTTATATTCATTTTGACTGAATTTGTGTGTGAGTTGTGTTGAGTTGCAAATGCATAGGCCCAAAAATTTTACTACTCTCTTAATATGAAAGAGTGAAAAATCACTCTGAATTTCGGAGTAATTTTAAATTAACTCTAATCGAGTGGCTTTTAGCTCTAAAAGAGCGAGAAATGCAACCTGACACCTTAACTCGAGGGTTAACCGAGCTCACTCTGTTACCGAGTGGCTCAAAATGCCACTCTTCTTCGGAGTGAAGCCCACTCTGAATTCTTATTGAGCGGCTTTTAGCTCTAAAAGAGTGAGAAAATGCTCTTTTTCGGAGTGAACTATTAGCCAATCAGAACCGCTGAAATCGCGTGATTATTTTTCGAACAACATGGCAGACAAGTTAGTCGAGACGTCAGCAAGTGGTTGACCGAAGTGAAGAAATCATAGAGATCTTTACAGGTGAGTATATTGTATGTGTCGGTCACATTCAAGCTTTACAGGAACCAAAGTGTGGGTGAGAAACATTAATTGTTTTTACTGTAATATCACTCGTAAATGCGGTAGTCTGCGCCAGGCTAGGCCAGACCTGCGCATGTATGAAACGCACAATCATGCATGTCACGGGCATGCATGCCATGATCATGCACGTCATGCATGCCACAATCGTGCATGTCACACTGAATCATGCCAATGGTGTGCCACAATATTCATTCATGTCACGATGCTATGAATTATGACCTACACATACAATATACTCACCAAACAAACAAAATTCACAAAGAATCACTACTCTAAAAGAGTGAATTGGCTAGTTCACGCTTTCCCTCCACAGCTCTAAAAGAGTGACTAGTTCACTCTAAAAAGGAGTGATCACTCTTTGCTTAGAGTTATTTTTTTCACTCTTTATTTAGAGTGGATCTCACTCTAAAAGATGCGTCACCTCAGCTGGCTCTTTTTTGGAGTGAGATTTCGCTCTTTTAGAGTCGTTTTTCACTCTTTCATTTTAAGAGAGTAGATGAGGGATTCCCAGTCCACTTCCTATGATAAAACTCTGAAATATGACTTCAAGCAAGTTATCTTATAATTTAACGCAAAGACAGTGTAAAGTCGTGGATGGATGTATGGATTTTAAATTGAATGGCCCATTTACCCTGGATACAACTTGAGTTGCTCCTTATTAGAGAAATCTGAAGCAATTAGTTACTAACTGCTTTGCAAATATTAGAGTGTACATACATGGCAAGAAACACAAATCGATTTATGGTAAAAGCTTGCGAATAACATAAATCCAGTTATCTTGACACAGTGTCCCCTTCTGGCGTTTTGTTTGGTCGGCCAATCACTGCGCACTCGGCTCGTGACGTAGTTTTCCTTTTGACCTTTATGTTGCTTCCCGTTTCGCGGCCATTTTCTTTACTTGGTTTTTTCTCGCCGGTTCTTGCGGTCAAGTTATTTTAACCCTCCCACCTCTCCCTAAGGCTATGTTTATGCTTATGTATTAGGCCAACTTTCTTTTGTACATGTCGTATACCTGTAGATATAGGCCCTAATTTAATAATTATACATGTGGAGTGTAGGGAGAATTAATTGCTTTTTCTCAAATGCTAATTTTTTGTGCGCCCAATAAATTCTTAGCTCTTCTGGCTTGAATTGTTATTGTTGTCGTATTCCGCGCAACGCATATATATTTATTATTTTTTCTGGTGTGCCCATCTTGCAAATTCATTTGACCATTTCGTGTAAAATTATGTCAATTTATACCACTTCCACCTCTGTATCTGGTGTGTAATTTCGCTACTGTTTCCGGTGTGGAATTTAGGTAGCTCAATAGTAAATGCCAATTGTGTAAATTGTGTAAATGGTGTGAAATTAGCAAATTGCAAATATCATCAATTACCAAGTGTTAATTCATATATATATTGCCTTGGGAAGGATTTGTGCTAAAATTATATTTCTATAATGTGCTAATATTTTGATTTAATACCTCGACTGTTCTGGTGGGGTTTTATATTAGATGCTAATTGATTTTGATATACATACTTCTCTAATGTTAAATCTGATTTTGCATGCTTGATATTACCATAGGCTTTTATGGCGTGGTAGGATGTTTGCCTGGCTGCTCATCATGTCGTCATGAATCTTCCAAACAGGCCAATCGACCATTTTGGCGAAATTGAGTTTTTTGCATATTATGATACTATATCACAAGCTCTTTTCATATACCAAATATTGAGCAAAAATAACATTCCAATTTTTAGATATTATAGATGTTCACTTTGGGGAATCACACCCAAACGCCAAATGAAAGTCTTCCAAACAGACCAATCTGCATTCGTCTGTTTGCTGTATCTGAAAACCACCGCACGGTTGCTTATTAAGTGAGCTATCGATCAATGGGATACTGCGAGATTCATCTCACCGATTGATCAACACGGGGGGGGGGGCTATAGAAGTCTGGTCGAAGTTATATTAGTACAATGTGTGTAGCTGTATCTGAGACGATTTTGCCACACTCAAAAAAACTGTAAAAACTGATTCAATCCAACACTGAAAAATATATTATTTGCGTGAGTTATACAGAGATGTTAATGTGTAGAGAATATAAAAACAAAGCATGACGAACATTCCTAACTTTAGTAGGCCTATCCACAAATGTCAACCAATATTTATGGTGCATTACTGTAAAATTCAGTTACTTTGGTTAAAATATGCATAAACTGTAAAATATACAAGTGAATTTGAAGTGGAAACATAAAAGCTGTGGTTTATGGATTTAGTTAGCAAGAATTGCTCCCAGTATATTCCTATAAGATTTACAGTATTGTCCTGTAAATAACTTCACAATTGAGAATTCATAATAGTGTATACAATGTTGATATAATTCAAATGTTCAACTACGAGGCATCTCCTGATAAAATTTAGTCGTAATAGGGGCCTCAAAAATTGGACCAAAAAAGTTTTACTAATTACGGTCAAGTATTGTCTTTTTCTGTTCTTGTTTTTTTTTACTGTGAAGGCGCACGTTATTTTCGTAAATACAAGTTGCATGTAGTGGGTATAATCAAAAATTGATTTTAGCGCATATGTGTTCTTTACCAGACGCAGATTGTTAAGTGTCTTGACTGTCTAAGCGACGATCCGGGCGATGAGCACGCAAAATGAGCTACCGGTTGACACAGTTGAATCGCGCCAGTTGAGTTTTATTTTATTATTAGTTTTTTCTGTTTAGACATAATAGTTAAAGGATCTTTTTTTTTTAATGATGCCCACTATACGTTTCATGAGATAATTTAACGTGACCATTTGAGGAAGGGATAACACAAACAACCACAGGTATTAAGTTCACAGGGTAAATGTGCAAAATAGTAACATTTACTCAGTTTACAACTTGGTGCAAATTAAGAAGTGAGTGTTGTAAATAAAGTTAAAAGATTCAACTAGCTAAGTTGGTCAATTCAAAAAGTTATAACAACCAGATATTTAACCCCAGAAAGGGACCATTTAAAACAAATCCACTATGTAGTAGCCTATTGCCACTTCAATTTTTTTATAGATAGTTCAAAAACCTATTGTGAAAAACCCTTTCAAGTTTGGTATGATATTTGTCCATTTATTTACAATATATTTAATTTGAAAGGCAAATAATGTATTACCGTTAAAATTCAATGTTTCCTTATATATTCCCTTATCGGTAGCATAGTGGTTATAGGTATTGGGGTCATTTCCGAGGGTACCAGGTTTGATTCCTAGTTCATATAGATAGGCTTACCTGTTTTAAAAGTACCTGATTATTTACAGCCAAATTAACCATGTCTACCCGAGCCATTTTTTTTAAAAAGAAAAAATCCCCGAAGGGGATGGGGGGGATACCACCACTGTGATTCCGTTACTGAACATCCGGCGATTCGTAAATTTGGTACCAAAGGCTTTCCCTTGCTTAGAGTTTCTTATTTCCATTTGCACACCAAAATAAGTACAAAACATCCCCATTATGACGTCACTATGACGTATATGTTGAGGAAAGTGCGAAAAATACTGAATATAGGGTGGAGATATATTTGCAATTTTAGAGACCCAAACACCGTGATTATAGACCACTAAAAGCCTCTCCTTATATAAAACTAGTCATTTCCCATCATGCACCTGGCCTCTTTCCCTACCTTTTTGTGGGGCTCCCCTTTCGCTTTCCTCTCCCCCCGGTTGTCTGTTTGTTTTTGGCTCACCAGGCGCGCCATATGTCCCAATTGACAATACATTAAATAATCTGCCACCAAAAGGGGCTTTAGCTAGCCGGGGGAAACCTGAAGGGTGTGCTAACCACCCTCCCCCTGGTTAGCCGAGGGGAGATCAATAATGCAATGTAAAAACAGAACATCAAATCTTTCTCGGTTTCCTCTTTATCTTTCCCATCTTTTTCCCCCACATACATACGAGTATTTGGTTCAGCAACGTAGTTGATTAATAATTTCACTTTAACTGATACTGATCTGTGTTTACTAAATACGCGCAATAAAGTAATGTGGTTTGGAGGATGTAGACAACATTACATGCACATTTTGCAGACCATTCTCAATTAAAATACATATTAATGGTCAAATTAAAGATTAATCATTGAACGTATATTACCGCTTATGGTAGATACAGAAATATCTCTCAATTCAATAACGAAAGATGTTAACATGAAAAAAATTTATTCTGCATTTTCAATAAATACCCTTTGATAATCAGAAAATATGGCAATTTGAATTGAAATAAACGTTCGAAAGTCTTGTCGGCAAAGGCCCATATTAACATCAAAATGGTAGTTTTTTTACTCATAGAAAAGTTTTCAACAACGAAGTCTAAGAAGCAAACGAACTCTAAGAGTGCTATGACTCCAAAGGAGTGAAAAAAATAAAAAAAGTAAAAAAAATCATGACAAAAAATAAATAATATCAATGGGAATATCAATGTCATTTCAAATTGTTCTGATATTACACTCCGACGTCGTTTATTTTACGAGTTTTGATACGTTATTTGGAACTAATGCTAATATCCTTTCTATGGTTTTCGTTACTTGAAAGTAAGCTACATGAATCTTGTATTCATTTTAAAAAAAATAAAAAAAATAAAAAATTTAATAACTATAAAGGTAAAAGTACCATATGATTAAAGCGTTGTTTTAGTTTAATTGTGACTGAAAATAACAGTATTCATTATAACCAAGTGCTTTGTATGTTTCGATCATTAGAATTAAAGTGATTTTCGTCCGCACGCTCGTTAAATTTAATACAAATTAAATGACTTGCTAGTAAGATAAAGCTTTCTTCTTGATAAACTAGGATCTTTGATTCCTCTTTACTCTACAAAAGTATCAAAAATACACCCTAAGCAATAAACAGATAAAATCACAAATTATTCCATTACCGTTATGAAGGGGGCCACAAGCCTCCCAAAAAAGAAACCCTTTGTCGACCCATTCATAACAGAAACCCTTGCCCCCCTCGCCCACACCCCCACCCTTCAGGCCCCCCCCCCCACCCCCAAATGAACTGACTTTTGACGTTGTCTAGGGCGAAGGACCCCCCAAATTTGCACACCCTTCAAAAAAACGCATTGGCACCCCTTCAGCCCCCCCCCCCATTTGCAAAAGGTCTGGTACGCCACTCGGGAGCTTTATTCAATTTTTGAGAATCAACATTATGTAACAGTCAGGATTATGAATTTTCAAGTATTACGGATTAAGTACAAAGTTTAACAGAAAAAAAAGCTATAAATTTACAAGAAAATTCTGGCGGAAGCAATTCCTCCAACAAAAAAACCCCGTAAACCATCTTTTACAGGTTCCATTCAAATAACTGTATATTTATAGCTGATGTATTATAGTTAACAGTGAGTATTAAATATTTGATTAAAATCAATTCTAATACAAAATAAACATGGTAAAACTCATCATTCCCTCTTTTCTATCTGCACTGGCACATTATTTGCCTTGTAAGAGCAATGACACTGTAGAAAAACGTACAAAAGAATAGTCATTTCTCTTCTTCTGCGCCCTACGCAGGCAAAACTATGTTCAACATGTTGAAGACCACGCCTGATGCGATCGATTTCGACTCTTTTTGCGTACGCCAAACAGCCATGTGCATTTGTCTCCTTTGGAAATAGAAATCAGAGGACGTTTTTAGTTTTTGCAAAAGACCAATAAACTTTGTAATTAAATTTGACAAGAAAACAAACGATACTGTAATGGAAAACGTGCTCAAAAATGAAGAACGTTTCAAGTCAAAATGTTCCACATAAAATCATTTCCTAAAAGGTTTCAATTTTAGAGATGCAAGTTATAATTCTCGAAAAACTTCAATCGCCCGTATCTCGAAATGTGACGTTGTCGATTGGCCTGTTTGAGATTCGTGACGATGGAATTGATATGAATGGAATTGCTGAGATACTATAAATGGTCTTGCTGCTGCTGCCATCTTTGTAAGATAGCAAAAATTTAATGAGTTTGATTCATATGCTCAAATGATAATCTGATCTTGCATGCGTGATACTACCCATAGCTTTTTGGCGTGGTTTGATTGTTGACTTTTATGCTCATCATGTGAATGTTATGTATGAATTAAGTGCTGAGATACTATTAAATGGTCTTTGTGTGATGATGGACCATATTTGTTAAAATAGACACTATATTTGAATTATATGATTTGTATTCATACTGCTCAAATGCTACATCTGTTCTTGCTATTTGATAATTCCATAGCATTTTTGGCGTGGTATGATGTTTGCCTTTCTGCTCATCATGGAAATGTATGTATGAATTAATTGTGAGATACTTTGAAATGGTCTTGCTTGCCTGCGGACCATCCTTTTTAAAAAATAAGCACAAATTGAAGGCGATCTTGCCTGTGGCATTAAAAACCGCATGAAACGGCGAGAAAAGGCCGCTATTCAATTCCTGCCTCTTTGGTTTTCTTTTCTTTACTGTGTGAGAGATAACATTGCCATTTAATAACATCCGACATTTCTTGAACAAGTTATCTCAGAGACATTTCAGTTAAATATCATAATTTAATAAAATTTCCCAATCTGGGACTATGTTTTTGACAAAGGGTTCCAGGGTAACTGTTGTGTAATGAGATGGCAGATTACAATAAACAAATACAAGCAGTGTTTTATGTCGGTATACACGAAATGTAAAGAGTAGAGACAAAGGCGAAGTTGATTAGAACAGTAAATGTCTAGTCATGCTGTAAAAAACAAGCTGTTTCAAAAATCTTGAACTTCAACCTGAAGTATAAAGCATAATTAAAGGTCCATGGCCGATGGCTAATAGCCTCGTCCACCGAAGCCCCAGATTTTACCGGAAGAGGTGGTCAAAGATTTTGGTATCAGAGAAAAGCTACTATTTTTCCATTTACACTCTGATGAAAATTTGTCGAGCGCACAAAGGATATTGGGTTGGAAGTTAGTTTTGAGAGAATATATGTGCCCCCCCATTTTGGTCGACCAATATTAATTTACACAGTACCTATGGGTTACACACCAATAACGCAATTATACACAGTAGTTTATGGGGAAAATGGCAAATTTGAGCATGTTACTATCACATTTTAAAACTCTCACAGCGGAAATACAACAACATCACCCCAAAGTACAAGCTGAAATCACCAAATAACCAAATTTTGAACATATGATGACCAGAAAAATTTTTAGTTACGAATCACCAAACTCGACCGATGTCAAACCGGCAACCCAAGATTCTCTATAGTCGCCAAAGCTAGTAATTTGCAAATCGATGTGAAATTGATGACCGCGGAGTAAATTTCCTCAAATTCACTGTCCAAATGCCGCTTAGTTTGAGAAAACATACCAGTCTTACCACCATGTCAATCATGAAATTTCACCACTTTCTTAATATTACTAGTGCATTTTCAGACATTTTAAAGCACTTTTTCCAGATGCCATGCAAGAAAGTAGTCCACCCAAGATTTTTGATCCTTACGGCAGCCAGGTTAGTGGTGTATAACCTATGGGGCTTATAAAATCATGTTTTAGCTCTCACATCAAAACGGATTATATTTAAAATATCGGCGCGAAACTTTACAGATGGGGTTTTGGAGTGAAGGCCAATCTATCAAGATGAAAACGTCTTATCCTTAAAGTGACAGGAGATGATTTTTTTTAGGATACAAATTTCTCTCAAATTGCACAGGATCGATTGTAGACCACCTACCAAGAACGTTCCGAAGGTTTATTGGACAAACAAGTACAAAAGAAAACAGTAAACCTTGTGTTGAACTTGTTGGGTTCCCAATATAGAACACCGTGCTTTGAATTTATGGCGTGCACGACAGAAAGTACTAAATCATCATATTATTACATAAAGACGGCGTATTTGGCTTATTCACTTCAGGTGTGATCTAATTACATTGGAAAGCATTCCAAATATGCAAAAAACCCGGGTTCGAAAAAAATTGGGGGCGCTTCTTTCTGGAAATCTCCTCATGTCTCTTTAAATCGGGCCATCCCCCTTTAAGAAAAGTAATATCTGAAAAATGTATTTGTTATTTTTGCAATATCACTCATTAACGATTAGTTGTTTGCTGACATGGGACATTTCATATTTGTGCTTGCTGTTGGTTTCCTTAATTAAATCAAAACAGTTAAATTTGACACCATTACGACAATATTTTATTAGCTCACTATGTATACTGGTTTTCAACAGTATCAGTCTGCCTGGTCAGGGCTTCAATGACTGCTTTGCTATTATCAGAACACCATGCATATCATTTGACTTCTAACATATAGATACAAATTACCTTTTTTAAATGATAGGTCTGCATACATTATGCTATGGACAGATTTGATGATTATTTTCTAGGATTTACACAGCAAGAATCCCTCCTTCAGTGTAGACCATATTATATATTTTTGCTCTAAGTATGGGGTATGTAAGTTTTCATATCTATTACTTGGCTACAGTATTCCATACTGTACACTCCACCAGACCTATAACAACATTCCTTTAAAGTACACCAGCCAGTGGTGCCAATGCGATTAACACATTGAGCATGCGTCACACATCCCACGCTCAATACTTTCATCACATTGACACCACTGAGCGTAGGATGCGTGACTTGCTAAAAGATGTGAATGTCTTACATGTGGATCAACAAAAGCTGAATAATTCTCGCCTATTTTGTGCTGACCAAAGAATATCCTACTGTGGATGAAAAATACATTTTTTTTGAGACACCCTCTAGGACCTCATGTGGACCAGAGGAAAGGACAGGGGGCAGTTGTTCCCTCAGCTCAAAATATTGTTACAAAAAATTATTAAGGAGGAGGTTGACTCAGATATTTTGGGACCATGGTGCGAAGTGGGGAAGGCCCACTGTGCTAATATAACACGGCCTCCCATCACAAAATGGAAAAAAAAAATTGAATTTGTGTCTCTTTACTAGGGTGATGGTCAGAAGTTCTGACTACATTAATGAATACATCCAGTTTTTATTTCAATACAATCTATATAGAAAGTGACAAGGAAGGGATCTAGAAACACTAAAAGTTTTCTATGTTTGTTTGTTGGATGAAAGGCTTTTTCAGCCAAAGTAGGCTTTTCACCTTATTTTTTATTTAAAGTCTATAGCATCCAGTATTCCATGCAGTTTGCATTCCAAACCAAGGCCCTACAATGGTAACTACTGTGATAGGAAGAGAAATGGTGTATTCTGCAGGGTGTAACTTAAAGACACTATCAGTGATTCACCCGAAGAGTCAAAATATTTGAAATTTGCAGGAATAGCATAGAATTGAAGGATGAGTCTGTATATTTCTCATAAGTTACTTTTTCCAACTGAAGAATTGACAGAAAAGGAAGAAACGGCAGTCTTCAAAGATATGACTCTCCATTCAGTTACTTGTTGTTGTAAGTGTCCGTAAGGATGGTAATGACTAAAATATCCGATTTTGTGCTTATTTGGTTGCTTCTGGTCTTATCATTTGCAGGGTGTGTTAGGGTACCCATACTTGTTACAGACATGTAAAAATCAGATTTTTTATGATTTTGTTGATTTTATGCAAATCACTGATAGTGCCTTTTAAGTCTGTTGACAGGCTTTCTAATGCATATTGTAATATTACATAAATAGTTCATGCAATATGTTATTTCTATGGTGTTTATTTAATATGATCAAAATATGTTAGTCCAAATGATGATACAGGTATATTATTTTTATGGAGTTTACTTTCCAGTTAAAAGTTATAAGTTGACAAGTTATCTCTGACTAGCAATGTAGGGCAGGCATTGTGACCTTACACCTCACTCATGTAATTCCTGTAATATCATCCTTCACAATAACATCTTCATGACTTTAGTATCATTTCTATCACATTCAAAACAGATACAGGTAGACAGATGTCAAACACTATTATAGACTATGGAGGAAGTTGTTTGAAAAATAAATGGGCTCTCTGATTGTGAAGAGGTGGTGATGTCGCTTTACACTGCTGAACTTTACATTGGCCAGAAATGTGTGCATTTGACAGGTCTTTCCTGGAAAGGCTATATGAGTGATAGAGACATGACAGAAGGAACAAAAATAACATACTGATATGAACTTATACTACAATTACTACAATAACAAATACGACCATGTGGAAGAAAGTATGGATTTTTAAGTTGAGACAAATTGGTGATAACAGATTTATAAACTTTAATTTCAAATTGATGTATTGTTCCAGCTAAAAAGAATCTCTCAAAATGGAACCTATCGGATAATCCATAGTGTATTGAATGTAATGAAGAAGACATTCTTCATGGTTTTGTCAAATGTAAAATTTGATTACCTTTTGGAAATAGATTGAGACTCTATTACAGGACACCTTTCCAAATGAAGTGGTGAACTTAGATGAGATAGTGATTCTTTTTGGTCTCAATTTGACTAATAAAATATCTAATTTAATTAAAGGTGCAACGAGAGATTATGAGGCACCCAAATATTGTGTCATTCCCTTCCAACCCGCACTAGGCCAGCGTGGAAGGGTAGGCCGAAATCCAGCATGGAAACATGTTGAGGCTTTCGTCCAAGTGGACAGACAAAAAGGCTGATGATGATGATGAATAGTATTTCATGTAGATTAGACACTCAATAGATTTCTTATCGTGTATTTGGCTACAGAAATGTCTTAAAAGAGAGAAAAAAGGGCAATTTTGATTTGCTCATATTTCAATTTAAAACATAGGCTGAATTTCATATTTGAAATTAGAAATTTCACAATTTTGTACCAAAGAAACATTTCTCAGCTTAATCCTTTCAGATGGGGATATTTTTGATGGAACGTTTTACTTCAGGGCAAAAATCAGTAATTTCGATTTTGTCAGGGACACCTGATATGTGAAATCTCTTGTTGCACCTTTAACTTTGTGTTAAATTATGCTCTGTATACTATATATAAATGTATGGTGAAAAGAAATTTCAAAAGCAATAATAATGTCTACAATAATCTGGAATGCTTAATGATTCAAGAAATCAAAAATAGAATTTGCATTGAAAACAAAAAAAAAAAAATCTTGTCTGTTGTTGGCTAAAGATCTTATAACTTAAAGGCCGACTCAGAGATTTCCCGATGAGGACGCCCTCAATTTTCAAACAAATTGTGTTTTTTGCATGTACATAATGCTTGTCCATATACTACTCACTGTGTGAAATAGCTAACTTAAATCAAAGCCCTTCATATAGAAAATCACATCTTTGTTTAAAAATTCCGGATCTGGAAATTTTGTTATACACAGTGTCCTATGGCACACATAAATGTTTACTGCATCAAAACGAAAAAAATCCGATTCATCTCAAACTTTGGAATTGGGCATTCTAGATGACTATCTTTAGTTCTAGTTGACTATATTTAATTAATATATTAAAAATTTATATTCTGAAATCTCTGAGTCAGACTTTAAGATAATATATTTTGTATTCTTTGTTTTTTGTACCATGTGCAGTAGTTTTAGTTTCTAATGTGTTTAATTGTTGTTTCTATATATATATATACACACTTTGTTACTTTATATTTTTAATTCTGATTTATGTGAAATTTTGATGTTTTGTAGCAATAAAATCTGCCTGTTGTGGCCGAAAAAAATACTACAATTACTTGCCCTGATTGAAAGTAATTTTAATGTTTATATTGGGTGAAAATTCAAGAGAAATAAGTACACTTCACTTTCAGTGACCACTAGTTGATAGCAGTGACATCACTGCCACCAATCATTGCGCATCTGGCATGCTTTTTTACAGATTAAAAATTGGTTACCAATTCAAATACTATTGCCTCGTGTTCAATACAATGTCATAGAGATATTGATTGCCTATGAATGCAATAGTAAAAAAAAATCACAGACAAATTGGGGGTTTTTCCCCCCATTTCAAAATTAGAATAAAACACCTAAAATAATTTGTTTTACAATAAGTAAGCAATAAGTAAACCCGTTATAACTTGTACACAAATTTACAGCTTGTGTTCATTTTTGAAAAGAGAGGAGTTGAGATTTTCCAAGGTGGTCCCATCTAGTTTGTAATATCTATCAGAGGAAGTATTTAAAGTGACCCAAGAAATGAGTGAGAATCTTCATCAAGAGTTGGGACTACTGAACCGTTGATAGTAAAAGGAATTGAAATGGGAGAGCCGTCTGAAAAAGACAGATCTGCATTTTGAGGGGTTTTAATTTGAGAGCCATTTGATAAGATTAATCAGACTTATTTTTGTGATAAGTAATTAAACAAAAAATGAAATGGAGTGGTAATCAGATTTATTCCATTAAAATAATTAAGAATTAAGATTTGACAATTGGATAATTGGGTGAAAGCAAAGTATAAAATTAATTTGAGATAATGGGTCACCTTGGAAAGTGCCATTTTTGAATTCAAACTCATTTGATGTTCAGTCAGTCCTCAGTAGAGACACCACTCTTACTCTTAGGAATGTTTAATCCACAGCTGTTTGAAAGTCTCATTTATTATGACAAAACCAGAATAAAAACAAAATTTATCGCTGGCGACACACTTTTGCCAACTGATTTGATGTATTTAGTCCACTAACTACATTCGGTGTAAATTTTACGAAATTTCATTGCGGGCAAATATGATTTGTCTTAAAAATCTAGTTTTCCACGTCTTTGTATGGAGAATGGGCATATAGAGGGCGCTATAACATACAAATCATGACCTTTGTAGGCCTATATAGCAAGATTCCCACAATGGATTGGTCAGGTGGTGGTGGCCAAGCCTCATTCATTATAGCAATTCACCAAAAATGTCAAAAGAATTACTGCAATGCGGAGTGCAAACCACACAACCAATTTGGGTGATTTGATGTGGTTCGGCCATGGGTTTTGTTCCCAGGACCTACATACGACCTCGTCCTCATTCGTTATTAATACAAAAAAATTCAGAAATAACCCTTCAAGTGGAGTTGATTCTTCAACTCCATCGGTTTTGGAATAAGAAAATATTCCTTGACAACATATAAAACATTCAGATTTTTTCGTCAAGATTTCGCTTTTACGTGTTAAAACCAATGGCGACGTTGAAATGGGTGATTTCTTGCTGCCCTCCCATGGGATTGGTTCTGATTTTTACAAAGATGATAGCTCTTGATGTCCCTACGTATATCCAGTTGTCAAAATTGTGGCGCCGTGCTTAAAAAATTGCGTTTAAAATAAAAGAGAAAATTTGTATGGGGGTCAAACAGCTGTGAATCTGGAGAGTGAGTTGTAAGAATGAGATCATAACTGACAGACCCAAAAGCATCCTCAAAGTTCAAACAAAGTAAGTTATGGGAATAGGTCATTGATGATATTTAGCATGAGTAAGACCTCAGTGAAGGAGAACATTATGACCCACTAATTCCTTGCAGAAAGGCCTTTCAGTGATATCTCGTTTTCGTAAAATAGGTGTTCAAAGATCAGCGTGATATATTTCGCCTGCTTCTGTTTCGGTATTGTGTGCGGCGCTGTAAATATAGCACAGGGAATATAAAGATGGCAGCTGCCATGATTGTTGTTAAAGTCGTGTGACCATTTGTCGGAATAATCTGGATTTTTTTCTCAAGGAAGACTCCAATGACCATGAAAAACCATCTGGTACGTCTTATTTAGGGATATTTATTAGCGATAGATTTGCCAATACAATCCCTTAATAATTAACCGTTAGGCATTACATGCTATGATTGAAGACATGTTGGGACTGTACGTTGATGTTGACTCTTTGAATCGCTATCTGGCACTTGACAGTTAATGTTGCATGAATTATGTCTAGACCTATCCTTCACGGCAACATTTCCTCACGTGGGTAATTTTGTTGCATGGATATGTCAATAAAACCTATCCTGCACGGCAACATTTCCTCAAGATGGGTATTTGTTGCATGGATTATGTCAATAGGACTATCCCTGCACGGCCACATTTCCTCAAGATGGGTATTTGTTTCATGGATTCTGATCAATGGACCTATCCCTGCACGGCAACATTTCCTCACGATGGTATTTGTTGGGCAGATGATTTCATAAAACCTATCCCTAGCACGGCAACAGTTTCATTCAAGATGGGTATTTGTTGCATGGATTATGTCAATAGGACACTATCCCTGCACGGACAACATTTCCTCAAGAATGGGTATATTTGTTGCATGATTATGTCCATAGGAACCTATCCCTCGCACGGCAACATTTCCTCAAGATGGGTATTTGTTGCATGGATTCACTGTCAGAGGACCGATCCCTGCACGGCAACATTCGTCAGATGGTTATTTGTTTGCAATGGATTATGTCCAATAAACCTCTCCCTGCACGGCACATTTCCGCAAGATGGTCTTTGTTGTCATGGATTATTTCATAGGACCATCCCTGCACGGCAACATTTCCTCAAGATGGTGCTTTTTGTCATGGATTATGTCAATAAACCTATCCCTGCACGGCAACATTTCCGCACGAATTGTTATTTGTTGCATGGATTATGTCAATCAGGACCTATCCCTGCACGGCAACATTTCCTCGAGATGGGTATTTGGTTGACGATAACGGGTATTTTTTTCTCCTTATCCTGGCACTTGACAGTTCTGACGTCGGTGTAACATTCATGAATGTTGCATGATTAGTCCACAATAGGACCAATCCATGCACGGCAAATATCCTAAGATGGGTAGTGGTTATATGAAATGTGGGTTCTAAACTATCCCTGTGTCGTAAAAGACCAAAGATACATGATACTGCAGCATAATAGCCAATGAGGATTGACATTACCTGGCAACCGATCATGGCCATATAATCAGTGGTTTGTGACGTCTTTGTGTTGAATCGCTGCTATTTCCAGGGTACTAAGATTCTGAATTAAGTATATTATTTGGTTTTGTTATTCTGTATGTGATTTCTCTGTTATTTTTAGCTGTTCAGGCCGATAAAGCATTTCTGGAGATTGCTCTACTGCATATTTATTTTGAAAGTTGTCCCTTCAATCAAGTGCATTTTGTGTCTAATATGAGTAAACCAATGCATGACAAAAGAATCATTTAGTTTGTTTATTGTGATAAGAGTTAACACTGACTGTTTTTGTGTCACCCTGCCTTAAGGCAGGAAGCACATATAGGGATCACTTTGTCCACTGTAGTCTGTTGTTTGTTGTAAAAAGGGTTAACATTTGCTTGTAATATCCGCATACTTTGATTCAATTTTGTTAAAACCAAATTTCAGTCATAGATGCAACATGGGATCCCGCATTTGCTGATGAGGTCAAAGGTCACATACCAAGGTCAAGGTCATGTGAGGTCAAGTTGTAAGATCGTCGTATTTGGCAAATCCTTAATGCATATTTATGAGCACGCGGTATTTTACGTTCGTCATACTTTAGCGAGTGAAAACAACAATAACAACTGATTGCACATGCTATCACTCGGACTCAAATATCTCTTTTCCTAAGCAAATTAACAGGGTCATCAGGAGACTGTTTGTGCATTAGGAATGCAGGAATCTTTTTAGATGCATGGTTTCTTCCATCGATTGATTTTTCGCATAATTATTGCAGAAAAATTGGCCGATCAGACAATGGAACACTGGGGAAATGCAACACTGATAACATAACGCGTGACGCACAGATTTTTATATGCATGTGCTTGCGCACCAACAGTGACGATGCGCGAGTGCTTGCGCAACACGACCCCACGGCGCACCCCACCCCCCCACCCTGCGTGTGAGAGAACGCGGTACGGGCTAATGGGACTTTCCATAATACAACACAACGATTCACTTCTTCCTCTTTATAGTTCCATGATTGGAACCAAACTTAATCATAGGTGCAACATTGGGTCCCTCATTTGCTAATGAGGTCATAGGTCACATGCCAACATCAAAGGTTAAATGAGACCTATCATTACAAACCGCGATGGCAGCGACCACATGCGGTCCGAGGACCGATGTATTTTTTAAATACATGACTTGTATCTTCTGACTGAAGAGGGTACAGCAATCCAATTACTAATCATCAGAATACCCAAGCAGAATACTACCAGCCCTATAGCTCTCAATGGTCTCTCCCAGAGGGCATTTTGAACAATCCCATAATGCATTGCAATGTGCCTATACTGTACTGACTAAACACATGTCAGTACTTAGGATAAGTGTTCCAAAAGTTTAAGAGCCACAACACACTTTATGATCATATTATGTAGCAAGTTCATTATTACCGATCCATGTCAACTTACTTGAGTTGTGTGGACATTTCAGGAATGGCTGTTCCTTTCATCAGCCCTGAGATGAGACTGGTGGATGTCCAAGTATGCAAATGAGGTATTGCCATTGATTCTGTTAAAATTAATACTGTGGGCATTCCTGGAGGACCACACCAAGAGTGTCAAAATGTAATTACACTGGTGTGTTTATTTTAACACCTTACACTATTTGGTGGTAAAATAACATCAGTTCCCAAGCCCCTACTTTCAGAGACAAAATCAGAAGCCCAAGTTCAGAAACCAGGGCCACACATCACATCCCTACCGTGGTGGAACCCCCAAAATGCTGGGCCACGAAAACTTAAAGTAAAAAAGCTTTTGCCTCCTCTGAACAGTGGCATAACCAGAGGGAGGCAGTGGGCAGCTTTTCCCCTTGTGGGGAAAATTTCCTTTTAGGGTTGCTTTGGTGCTTGGCATTTAAAGGTGGGTGTTCCGATTTATGTGTATCGTGTTCTGTACTTGATATGAGAGTTTGGCACCTGCATACACTTACCATCAAGTATCATGGGAAACGAACTTGCGGTTTTGATAATAGAAGCGATAATGCACATTGCAAGGCCCTATTCACTACTGTGCTAATATTGATGGTTAACCACTAAAACGGCAGTTTTCGTTTATATCTTGGCAAAGAAGTGGATTTGGAAGCTGAAATTTCAGGACAATAATGAGAAAAATACGGCCTTTCATCTGATATCAAAATTTATACTACTTCCGGGTAAATCAGGGGGGTCCCAGAGGCGATTGGAACAAGCACCTTTAACTGTTGTATATAAATAGCAATTTGTCACACATCTGGGTGGGTAAAAGACTAAATCTTAACTTCTTGACAATTTTATACAAAAATAAACTAGATTTTATTGACTACTAATGCCTCCTGCATTCAAAAATTCAACAAGCTAAAACACCTGGTAGGTGGTTTTTGTTGACACCTCTATGCATGCCGCTGTATCCCAAATATGCCCAAACTCATGAATTCTGCTTTGGTGCTTGGCATTTAACTGTTGTATATAAATAGCAATTTGTCACACATCTGGGTGGGTAAAAGACTAAATCCTAACTTCTAGACAATTTTGTACAAAAATAAACAGGATTTTATTGACTACTAATGCCTCCTGCATTCAAAAATTCAACAAGCTAAAACACCTGGTAGGTGGTTTTTGTTGACACCTCCATGCATGCTGTTGTATCCCAAATATGCCCAAACTCATGAATTCTGCAGTGTAAGTTCATCAACAAGATAATGAACGCTGCCAGTTTCACGAAATGTCACCAAATCAGCTTGGTATTAGATTTTGTCATAAAAGCAAGTGGTACCAGAGATCCTAGGGGAATATGAATCCTTGTTTGTTGCAAGTGTCAGCCACTGTTACAGCAGGAACTGTTGGTTGGGTGGCTTGCAAAGTCATAGTTGATTTGGACTTAAAGGGGCTCAAGGGCTTTACCAGAAAAATTGTGCCCGTTTTTTCACAACTTGATTTTTTTTTCATATTTAAAATGCTAAACCAATGCTTACGTTAACTCGCATTTGGAATGAATTTACCTAAACACCATCTTTATGTTTTAAATAATTTACTATTTTAGTATTGTCCAAGCATTTATTACTTGTTTTACAACCAACAAAGTGCTAATTTAAAGAATTTTGTATCCTCCGAAATTCTCCTTGTATCCCTTTTAAGAGTAAGTAATGCACCCTTAAGTTACAAAGCAGAAAGAGAACAAAAGCAAATGCTAAAGTTGCCTACATTTGAACATTGTGTACTTGAAGTCATAGAAGATATTTTGAGAAATACAATTTCCCAAAGTTTCATCTTGTATGGTGCCAACATGTTTTAAATCTACGAAAGTAGGGAAAGATGTTTGCCTCCATCACTCTTCATTTTACGATCTGTCCGACTAACAGAACAGGGGTAGTTATGGTGGAACCTCCCCAGGCAGGGCTAATTCTTCTCAACAGGGCTGATTAAGGCAGACTAAACAAAACTAATCGTTTTTGGTTTTCCTTTCTACTTGTTTTTCCAATAAAACTGAGTGAACTTTTCTCAATTGGTGTTCTGCAACAAATCAAGTGCAAAATTTAGTGAAAGTTTGATCCTCGGAAAATCTCCTTTCATCCCTTTAAGGTTGTTGTCATTCCTGGGACCATTACCTTTCTAAAAGTATATATTTATATAGCCTACAATAATATCTACAAAGTTGTGACACCATTTCTTTTGCTGAAATAACCTGAAATATATGGAATTTTAGATCTGTGGGATATTTCAACAAATGAAATAATGCGGCCGCATTGGCTTCCAAAGCAGGCAACATTTAGACATTTTTCATCAACCAAGTGGTTTGTGTGGAGGAACAGTCACGAAATGCAAAAAAGGCCCCTGCATATCTGTCTTGACCTCCGTGTTAAATCAGTGATGTTCAAAATATCATGGTCTGGGTTATAAATGAGAAATATTAAAGAATAACCACTGCAAACAAGCTGTCTTGGTTTAAGTTGGATTTTGTACTCAATTAATTTTTGATGTGATAATGCCAGGATTCATATTAATTAAAAATAGAATTTATAGCAACCGTAATGTAGTTTCCCTTATGTGTCATGAATTTGCTTTTACCAAAGAAAAGAAGAATATATAGTAAGGTGAAAATTAGAATGAAATGGTTGAAAAAAGAATAAAATGACATAGCCAAAGATTAGCAAAAGAAACAACAAATGGCCTGTTTTGTACATGACAGCTCATGAGAGGGGATGTGCATCCCCATTTCATTCAGTGAGTGGATTTTGTTTTGTTTTGATCACAATCAGGCAAATGACTGTTATTGTGTCGCCTGCCTTAGCAGACAAGACACATCGGGATCACTTGTTGTCTGTTGATGTTGTCTGTTGTGAAAAAGGGTTAACATTTTGCCTGTAATATCTGTATACTTTGATGGATTTCAACCAAGCTTTAGTCATTCGTGCAATGTGGGATCCCCATAGAGCTAGAATATAAACCAAGAGGGCAAAAGCTTGTGTTATTAAATAGGCCAGCAACGTAACCGATTTCTCTCACACCTCGCGCGCCATCCTTCTTGTTGTGCAACCAGCCGCGCATCTTCGCTGTTACTGCACAAGCACACGCACCTACAAATCTGTGCGTCACACGTTATGTTATCAGTGTTGCATTTCCCCAG
Source organism: Ophioderma brevispina (assembly GCA_023653785.1). Lineage (NCBI taxonomy): Eukaryota > Metazoa > Echinodermata > Ophiuroidea > Amphilepidida > Ophiodermatidae > Ophioderma > Ophioderma brevispina. The sequence continues at coordinate 56,933 of JAMKCH010004987.1, forward strand.
TGTTCCATTGTCTGATCGGCCGATTTTTCTGCAATAATTATGCGAAAACCAATCGATGGAAGAAACCATGCCTCTAAAAAGATCCCTGCATTCCTAATGCTCTAAAAGTCTCCTGATGACCCCTGTTAATTTTGCTTAGGAAAAGAGATATTTGAGTCCGAGTGATAGCATGTGGCTTCAGTTGTTTTTGTTGTTTTCACTCGCTAATTGTGACGAACGTAAAATACCGTGTGTCTCATAAATATGCATAAGGATTTCAAAATACGACGATACGTAAACCAAATATGGTGGTGCCTAAAACTATGATAATGAAGTGCGTATGCTCATTATAATACTTTTGGGCACCTCGATTTTGGTTATGCCGTTTGTGGAGAATCTGCTTGTCTATCTTATATAAGTCGTTGGGGATCCCTCATTTGATGATGAGGTCAAAGGTCTCATTTCAAGGTCAAAGGTCATGTGAGGTCGAGTTGTAAGATGTAAGATGAAAATGTAAGCTTGACCTCAATTGAAAAGTTGAAGTTGAACCAAACTTGGTTTATGGATATAACATGGAAACCCTCATTTGTTTATGAGGTAAAAGGTCACATATCAAGGTCAAAGGTCATATGAGGCCTATCATTCACAAACCACGACAGCAGGCGACACTAGTGGCCCAAGGACCATGATGTATTTGTTTTCATTGAGAGAGACAGCTACCAAATTGGTGCCCAGCATTGCCCCAAAGGAATCAGTATGATTAAATGTGTACTTTCGAGAGCATGTGTGGTCTAGTGGAAAAGCGCAGGACTCATGCACATTAGACCGTTAAAATCATGAGTTCGAGCCTCACTGGGCAAGATACTTAATCTCAATGCCTTGTCGACCCAAGCGAAATCTGGGGAGCTGCTATGGGGAAAATTACAATCTAACTGCTGATAGGCTTGTGCACTTGCAGGTTGCACACCACCAAATAAATTGCCATTGGTTTATGTACAAAATGGCCCTAATTAAAACGTAAATTTCTCATTAACGAAGCGACTCAGTTGCTTAAATTATGCATTACCTTGGACTGCTAGACCTCTGCATCCCATTCAGCAAGAAGAATCCATAAGTTGACCACGGATTTTTCGAGCTACTGAAGCATGAAGACAACAATGAGTTCCGATCCCCTCTGAAACTGTGGCTTCTAGTCAAAATATTCCTATGGGGTGGGTGTAAAATTACTACTGTAATTACTCAGTAGTAGACTCACACACCTTTTTGTCTTGATATTGTGCTGAATTTATCTTTAAAATAAGTTCTAACACAAAATTGGCCCAGGAAGTTCCGTTTTTCTACTTGTTATACGTCCTCGCTGACGTCAAAGGTCAGAAATACCTTTCAAACCCAAATAAAAATGAGGCCTTGTGCACAAATGATCTAAATTATATATAATAAACAGTTTTAATTATCTTTACTTGATTGGTTCAGAATTTGGTAGTCCAAAACAAAAGTACATTTTAACAAAAAAAAAAATTTTAAGATTATTATACTTATAAAGAGTTCTAGTACCTTGTTGAGGCGTTGCAGTTCAACGATGAGATGTCCTCACAGCTAAGACTCCAAAATGACAGTATGCCAAATTCACCTATTTTAACTCTTCAGGTAGTATATTTCCCTGGGAATCTTCTCAGTCCTGAAGATACCTTTTGTCCACAGTTCAAGACGACAGTTAAATTAAGTCCCTCGACGTCATAATCCACAGTACTATCAGTCCAAGATCATCACCACGATTTCTATCTGTCCACAATTTGGAATCCTATTTTGATTCCCAGCACTTTCGGCTTCAAGATGACAGTAGAATATATAGCACTCTGCTCACATGGAATTGAACATATCTAAATCCTGGTACTCTGTGTGAAGCGAAAATCTACCATGATGTTAGAACAAACTAGCTTAAACTTACTGTATAGCGATTGCACCTGCGGACGACGATAACTTAGCCTCAAATCTCAATATATACTTACTTCACAAAGATCCCAGTCTAAAAATAGACATTACAACAGCATCATGCATAAACTAACCTGAATCACTCACTTTCCATATATAACTCTATGGGGAAATTTCCCTGATCTTACAATGGTTTTATCTCAAAAATAACAAGTTTCAATTTTAAGGCATCCTTGGTGGAATTCCCCCCCTTCCTTATTGTGCAATCTAAACAGGTGCACTTCGCAAAACAAACTAGGGGTATTCCCCTTTCTCTCTTTTATAGTAACAAAGTGCTTTTCCGTGAGAAATCTTTTCTGCAAATAAACTTGAGAAAATCATATTTAAAAAGTGTTAATCAGAAAAATGGAGGCCATCTAACACTACTATTTTTCAATTTTTAACTAGACCTGTCACTTTTTTTTTACCATTTTTCCCAACACTTTTCGGCCAGAGGGTTGCCAGACCAAATATATTTAGTGGGTGTGGAATCTAACGAACCCTCGGATTTGGTAATCAATGCACTTATGTCTATTCAACCATCTTGACAGATTTGATCATTCATGAGAATAATTTCATTATTTTAATGAACTGAGCAAGAATTTAATGTTGTCGCTAAATATGCTTTCTGCTATCTACTGGAGATTTCATGGGAGCTCACTTAACAGCCAGAATAGGAGAAACAACAACATTTTCTATTTCCTTTGCTTAATTCCTCTTTGCTCGGCATGGCGCCTGGCCCTTGGGAAGTGGGGGGGGTTTACTCGGGGAAAGGGGCTACTAAGTGGGGTGCTTACTCCTGACAGTGTGTACATGTATGTCAAGCCAAAAGGCAGGTTACAGTTGATAACATGACTCAAAATATCCCTCACAATTTGGATAAAGAAAGAGGCAGCCATCGTCTGTGTACACTTGGGTTGCAAAAGCTGCTGTATGCTTATCCATATGGTGTGGCTATTTAATCGGCTACGGTACAACACTGGGCACAAGCTAGACTGTTGAATTTTGCACCTTCAGTCCTAGACTAGCTACTCCGCCACTCACTCACAATCTAATTTAGTCAGCCAGCCAAGTGCCCACATATTTCACAGCTCTATTGTCTGTTGACTCTTCATAATGTTATGCGTGACCCCCCCCCCCCCCGGTCTAAATAGCTTCACCGGCTACACTAGTGGACTAGAACTAGAGTTTTGAACTCAAGATGACAAGATCAAGTTCAACTTACTAGAGGTCGGTCACAAACTGTTTCGGTAGTCTCTATACACATCTCCTACAAGGCATGTCCCTTTTGAGCAGCCAATACATGAAGCTAAAGGATGTGACGATTTCTTGAGGCGGCGGTAATATAGTCACCTTGCTTTGAGTCTGTTTACAGGTATTAGCGCATTTAAAAACTAGTTATTATTATTATGTTCCACATGCACTTGAATGTGTTTACTAAATGTTTAATACCTCACTTAATATTTGGCATTACCTTTTCCTATATCTTTTACTTACTTAATAGGGCATGTGTGGGTCCGGGATTGAGCGCTCGTCCGCAATCCAAGGTCGTGGTTCGATTCCCACGCGGCCAAGTGTTGTGCCCTTGATAGGCACTTGTAACTTAATCACTCCTCTCCCCCAGTGTATAAATGGGACCAGCATATTCAATGCGGGTAAAGTAACAGACTCGCTGTGCGGAGGAGTGGCGAACCCCCCACAGCAAACATAATACGGAAGGAGTCTGGCCCAAACGTCAAGGAAAGAAAGATGGGCACTCCGCGCACGAGCTTTGCTCGGCACGAGACTTTAACTTTACTTTTATATCTTAAAGGCGACTCAGAGATTTCCCTGAGGAGGGCGCCCTCATTTCCAAAATAATCGTGTTTTTTTTTTTTTTTTAATTTTATTAAAAAAATAGTGTGAATTGCTAGCTTAAATCGAATTCCTTCATATAGAAAATCACAAGTTTGGTTATAAAATACCGGATCCGGATTTTTATGATTTTTTTACAGTATCCTATGGGACGTAATACTACACATAAATGTTTACTGCATCAAAACGAAAAATCCGATTCATCTCAAATTTCGGAATTGTGAATTTTGGGTACTATCTTTAGTTCTAGTTGACTATTTTTCATTATTACCGAAAAAATAACATTTCGAAATCTCTGAGTCAGACTTTAAATAGATCACTTTGAAGTTGTTAAAAAAGTGCCAACAAGATCCTAAACAAGTGTTATAGCAAAACTTTGTCTGTCTAAAGGGTTAATTAAACATTTGCCTGGAATATCCGCATACTTCAGGGATTAAACCAATCTTGAGTCTTGGATGAAACATTGGATCCCTCATTTGTTGATGAGGTCAAAGGTCACTTGCCAAGGTCAAAGGTCACATGCCAAGGTCAAAGGTCACATGCCAAAGTCAAAGGTCAATTAAAGTGTCAAGTTGTAAGACGGCGGTAAAATTGAACTCAAGGATAAGTTCAATTGAACCAACCTTGAGTCATTGTGCAGCATGGGCTCCTCATTTGTTGATGAGGTCAAAGGTAACATACCAAGGTCAAAGGTTATGTGAGGTCAAGTTGTAAGATAGGCTGAAAATGTAAAATTGACCTCAATTGAAAAGTTGAAGTTCAATTGGAACCAAACTTGAGTCATAGGTGCAACATTGGATTCCTCATTTGTTGATGTGGTCAAAGGTCACATGCCAAGGTCAAAGGTCATATGAGGCCTATCATATACAAACCACGATGGCAGGTGACCCATGCAGTCTGAGGACCGATGTATTTTTAGTTTTGATTAATAATCATTCGAAATACATGTCTACTGGCATCTACCCCCTTCACCAGGGATAAACATTTCCAGTGGCAGCACAGCCTTCCTTTTCGGGGGGGGGTGGGGGGGGGGGGCGGGTGAGAGGCAAAGTGACATTTTGAGGTGGTAAAAAGTTAATTTTTTGGGGGAACAGCATCCAAAATTTTGAGATTTTTAACCAGTTTTGTTTTTTTCGGCCAAAATTGCTGATTTTTGCCACATTTTTTGTTATCTTTTTGCCTCAAATCACTGATATTTGCCCAAAATTTGTCATTTTTCTTCTGGGGCGGAACTGGGGGAAAGAAAAAAAATTTGGGGCGGAACTGGGGGAAAGAAAAAAAATTGGAAGCAATTTTCCCCCTTTCCCCCTCAGGTCCCGCCACTGAACATTTTCTAACCTCTCCATTTAGGAAGGTTTTGTATCAAAAGAGAGTTTTGGGGAGCATTTTGGGAAAATATTTCATAATGTTTAGTTTTCTCTCTCTCTCTCCTTGCATTTCATTAACCTTTAGGTAAGTTATTTTTATAGTACTGTTATTGGTATAGTTTTACCAAAATAGTCCACTTTTTTCAAATAAGAATGTTATCTAAAAATAATTTCACCTGCAAGCAAATCAATCCTTATTTGTTTAAGAACTCATTTCATACATCCCCCAAAACAGATTTTCAAATGAATGTCTGCCACGGTTGAGGATAGGCTTTACAAACATATTGTATTTTTTACGGAAGTAAAATGTATTCTCACCCAAACCACCTCTGGCATTTATTGATGATTCAAGGCTGTATTTTGGCACATAGCACACACGCAAGATGGTGTTTGCATCGTAATTGGACAGCGCAGGCTAGGCACGTGTTTACTAGCTTTTACTCATGCACATGATTTAGGTGTAGTGAATGTGTGTGTGTGTGATTGTGCATTTGATTAGACTGGTGGGTTGTGATTTTTATCCCCCTGGCTTGAAAAGCAGAGGGGGATATTGCAAGGGTGCGCATGTCCGTATGTGTATGTTCCAGTTTGGTTAGCTTTTCTAACCAAGGTTAAGTTTTCGTTTTTCAGGTCTCCTTCAAAAGTTAAAGTCTGATTGAAACCAGACTTGGGGTTAAGGTGCAATAGGGGATCTTTCATATGTGCAAGATGTAAAAGGTCATGGACCAAGGTCAAAGGTCATCTGAGGTCAATTTTCCATACTGCCATCTTGCCAGGGGGATGATGCAAGTTTACTTACAATATTTTTGAGGGAGGTCAGGAGACAACACGAGACATAACCAGAAATCGATACCCCCAGCACCACCCCTCCCCAGTGATGGATAATGACCCAAGATAGTTGGGATTGAGCAAAAGTAATTGTGGTTCATCTGTAGGCATTCTATATTTTTCACGTGCAATTTTAAAGGGGGTTAGCCCAATTTTAAATAAAGTTTTCTTTCTCTCCTCCTTGTAGAATGGTCTTTAACCCAAACTTCCCATCTGTAAATTTGCAAACCTCCGATATTGGGGGTTAAATCCCTTTGACTGAGAGCTAAAATGTAATTTTGTAATCCGAATAATTTTGTGTAAATAATATTGACCAAAATGGGGCATCATATTTTGTTTCGCTCATAATCGCCCTATCCAAACTTCCTTTAGCCCAAGTTTCACAGGGTAATTGAAATGTGGCTTTCTTCAGATACCAAAATGTTAAATCTCTGGGGGTCTGAGGATGAGCTAATTAGCGATCAGACCATGGGCCCATAAATCATTCTGAGATGACGATGTATGGTCGATTTTCATGAAAACCGTAAATTTCCAGATATTCTTTGTCTTCAGTAAACTTTTAAGGTCAACAAGAGATTTCCACAACAGTGGTCCCGAAAAAAATCAAAAGTCTTGAATTTTTGCCTGATGTAAAGCTTCCATCAAAACATCCCCATCTGAAATTATTAAGCTAAAAATTTTCTTGATACAAAATTGTGAATTTTCTAATTTTGTATCTACTCGATTCATCCTGATAATTGACCCCTTACCATTCTTGCAGAGGGTGAAAAATTCAATGAGAAGGCGCAGGGACTTCTGTTAATCATGTTGTCACTTATTGTGAGCAATGTTAAGTACTGAAATACACTATAGTGCATTTCCAATCATGAAATGAAATTGTCTTTAGTGGCAGGTGGTGAGTTAATGACCGGAGTGTCCTCGCACGATAATCCGTGTGGCACATGCATTTGAATTCTTTCATTTTCCCGGTAGATCTAGGTTGATCCCTCTCCTACTTAATTGAATAGGTCTAAAACGCAAACTCCAGGGGGAACGAACGTATCATGCCGATCGAGTATAGTAGTACATCCAAATTCGTCCTATGTTTGTTATATTGAAATATAAGCATCAAAATCACCTTTTTCTCCTCTTTTAAGACATTTCTGTAGCCAATACAAGGTAAAATTCTATTGAGTTCTAATCTATATGAAATTGCTATTATGACATACACTATTTGGGTGCCTCAGAATATCTTGTTGCAAACCTTTAACAATGCTTTTTCTTGGCAACAAAATGGTAATATTTTGAAGGAGCCGTTGAGCTTGCATTTTGGGTATATATATATAGTTTTTGCATACTTTCCCGTTTTCTGCCTGTGAGATCGTGCCTTAAAACGTCGAAAGTGGATGAAATGATGTCCGGAAACACAACATCAAAATGATTTAAAAAAATTGAAGAATACTTATGTCAGCTTAATCCTTCCGAATTCAATGTTCTATGGTTGCAAACATCCGTGTACGAATTATGTTTAATGGTTGTTTTTCCTTGTATTCTCAATTTATTTCTATATTTTTGAATACAAAAATAATGTCCCTGGAAAACCTTGTTTATTACCTTAGCCTTCACCAAGCAGTTGCTAAGTTTGTAAAACATCATACTAAATATTGATTCTGCAATCTTATTTCAAGTTACCTAAGCGGCAGTTGGAAATATGTTTTTCTTCAGCTCTCAATTACTATGTAAAAAGTCCTAGACATGTGGAACTTTTTAAAAAATGCAACCTTTTTTTTAAGAAGTGTATTACATTATCCACTTTTCTCACACCAAACAAGCTATACTCGATTCGCGCTGATATAGGGACAACCCCTTTTTTACGGGTGATAGCGTTTTGAGGGGCGCAAAGACTTAACTTTCCAGCATTCCTAGTCTGTGCGTTCTTAATACAGTGTGCTCTACGGTCGATACGATGTGCAGTGGTCAAAACATAAGAAGCTATAAGAGGGTCACTGGTAAAAGTAACGTACGTTAAAATGTGAAATACTACCTGTATAAGGCAGGTGCGCTATTGATTCCCGATTATGGTAGCGATGGGTTTGGCGCTGTCTGCACAGGTGGTATGGTTCCTCATCATTACTTTCATACATCACCTAAACCAATACAGCTTAATACGACAAATACAATAGTCAATACCCACTCATATATGGTCCAATGTTGTTCTTAATAGTTGGAAGCACATTGGATAAATATTTTCTATTGTAGGCAGCGAACTGACTTATTGGATAGATTAAGATGCTTCTTCCCTATTTCACATAATGGATATGACCCAAAACTTTTCCCCAGCTCCTATATCAGCGCGAATCGAGTATAATTAAAAATTGATCAAGAGTGGCATAGAAACTTATTTTTCAACCACAAAAAATTATATAAACCACAAAAAATATATATTATAAACTTTCAATCAGATACTTCTTAGTCAATGGGAGATGTTAAAAATGTCAAAAATGATATGGTGTCAATTAAATGTATCTTTGGAATAAATTAGTAAACGGTGTCTTAATATTTGTTTATTATGAGGTATAATTTTCAGGCAGAATTCAATACTCAAGAATAACATAATAAACTAAACAAATTGGAGCATATTTCTTGAGTTCAATTAGCTACTCAAACTTTAACTTCGTACAAATAAAAATTGTTCCCAGCAACCTCTCTGATAATGTCATCAGTTGGCATATTTTGTTGCTTTAAAATTTTGATAACATAACCCTATTTTGCTGTACAAAATGTTTGTGTGCATACTTTGCAGAAAAGTAAGAAGTGTTGTTGGCAATATTTTTCCCATAAGGCGACGAAAATAAAAAAAAACCTGTTTTACGGGCCCGACCGACCCTGATTTTTCAGTTTTGCAGAATTGTTTTTATAGTTTTTCCAAAAATCATGTAAAATCAGCCTGTTTTTAGCCCAAATTTATCAATTTGGGCAAATTTTTTTTAGAAAATTTGTTTGTAAAAATATTTCATTTTTTCTCTTGATTTTTCAGATTTTGGGGCTATTTTAGGCCAATTTTGAGCTCCAGAAAAGAAAAAAAAATTAAAAAAAGAAAAAATTTGCCCGACCGACCCTACTCGAAAGGTCAGCTCGCCCGTAAAACAGGGTTTTCTTTTTTCGTCGCCTAATAGGTATTGAATACTTAAATGTTTAAAACATAAAACATACAATTTTGAGACAATTTTTTTGGGTGTGTCTTATCTCCAAAATGCACCGTTTTCATGATAAATCGACTGTATGCTGGTTTTGCAATGTCCAAAAAGGCAAAATTTGATTTCACAGCCAGATTCCTACTTTACTGTGTTTGAAGCATATGGGTGGTACATAAACCTCAACTTGTCATACTATAGAGATTATATTTGAACCAGGGGCCTGAAAACATTTGATTCTTCAATGTGGGGCAACAGCCACGACAAAAATCACCCTAATTTTGCTCTTGAAATGGGGTCTACATGATTTTCTGTGGGTTGACGTAAATTTTTCAAGGATAAAATGGGCTCCAATTTTTTTTAGATGCAGAAAGGGGGGCCTGAAAATTCTGATTTTTTTTTCACCCACTTACAAGTGTCGTAAACGCTCCCTAACAATTTGTACTGGATTCCTTGAGGTATAAAACAAAACTACATTTCATATAGTGTTTCCGATAGGCAATATCCAAATACGCATCAAATCGCACTGTAACCAGGTTTTCCAAATTTCTTTGCTTCTGAGGAGGAACGTTCCCCTCAGACACCCCCTAGTCACACTAAAGCGCAATATTGCATCGCTTCACGATGGTAAAGGGCCCCTCCTTAAGCTGCTGACAAGGCCCTTTTTCTTAAATCCTCCACTGGTTTTCTGTTGAAAAGTTAAATTTTAAAAATGTTCACGCTCACTGCACTCGGGGGGAGGGGGAAGCTAACAAAAGTCCTCATATGTCATCCCCCCCACAATTTCACAATTTAGTAGCGATTGATGCCCCTGAGTAAAACAACTTCTTTTGTGTCATCTCTATATAGTCAGGCAACCTTCATTCAGAGCTATCCAGGGCCTGTTTACACTAAATCCACTCAAGTCAAATGAACTCGCTCTCATTTTTTACCTCCGCCCCTGGTAGCTCTAGGTAGATATGGTAGCACAATCACATTTCATTTTTGCCCGCAATATCCCACTAACACTGGTTAACAAGTGCACACATAAACCAATAGCATTCAGTAAGAAAGATGACAAGCGCGGCATCAAACAATGCCCAAAAAGCTGAAAAAGACACAAAAGTTACCCAAACTGACTCCCATTACTGATATTTTTTTTAAAACAGTCCAACACGCGATTCCAACAAGCGATTCCCCCACTGTCTGACTCCCACTAGACAGCTTTTTGTCAGGAATGCACATAAAACGCCCGACTAGTAGAGAAAATAAAGGCCGACATTTAAAGCACGATGCGCTCAATCGCAAAAACCCTCAATTCATTTGAATTGATGGGTTAAAAATAAACAAAAATAACATACATACTTTCAAACACTCACATGCACACATTTATTACATACATAGCCATGTACATTTATGTACACGTGCATGCATGCATGCATACACATACAGAAATAGTGATTGCATAATCTCTTCCAGTACAGAGACAAAAGCCCCAAAACAATGTGTTAAAAATGTACACATACATTACAAGAATTTACTACAAATTTTACCATAAGAAAGTAAAATAATAAAAATATATTTACTGTGGGTTGGTGCTGATACAGCATTTTGAGTGCCCAGGCAAATGTTACAACATTGACCATACCAGTAGATAAGGAAAAGTACTTCTATTACATGCAGAAAGTATAATGAGCAGAACTCAGACAGTATGTACCCAGAGGGTGTATTGAGTCAATCCCACAAGGCACCAGTTTTGGGAAATTTCACCTCAATAGGGTCATGTGATATCACAAAAATCCTATTCGCACCACATAAAAACCTTGACTTTTATGCTCATTAGCCCACAAAGCTTTAGTACTTAGGGAATTTTTAGCATGATTATGAAATGTCCTGTGGTTCTTTAACATTTGGAACACTTTTTATTCGTAAGTACTGACATGTGTTTAGTACAGTACAGTATAGGCACATTGCAATGCATTATGGGATTGATTCAAAACACCCTCTCGTATGTACCTGTCCCCACTGAATGTCACAATCAGTGAATGATCTCACTTAAGGGTCATTGTCACAAAAGTTGGTTGAAAATAGGAATTTGAATTACAAATTGAGGAGCAGATATCAGATTGATTAAAGGACTTGTTGCAGTATCTTCATAATAAGGTCTTCCTGTGCTTGTTTCATTCCATACGTACAAAATCATATATTTTACCTCTATCTATAAGCATGAAGAATTTTAGCCCATTTTGAGAGAAGTCTGTGCATTATAAATGTTTTACCCCAGGGTGATCTTGAACCATTTTAAGCCTACTGTGTTAATGTAATTGTCCTAGATAGAGCAAACTATACCGAGAACCAGACGAACACGTCTATACACCTGTCATTTTACCCCCTTCCATATCTCAAAATGTTCAAGGATGCAAAAGTTGCATATCAAGATTTGGAATCAGCAGGTTAATGTTGCCTAGAAACCATCAAAAAAATTTCATGCAGACTCTTTTGCAAGGTCAAAGTGGCCCTCTAAAATGATCCTTTTTTGGACTTTTTGAACATCTCATCACCAAAAAGTCAAATTTCTTGCCAAAATTTCTCTAAATTTTGAAATCTTTCAATGTGAGCAGAGACTACTGGCCCCTGATGATTACCTACATTGCTAAGGGTTCTCTCCTTTGCCTTTTCCTGTGACGTTGTCTGAAGGATTTGTTGCAGTATCTGCATTTAAGAGGTTTCCTTCTGTACATATCTCTCTAAATTCCAAAGATTGAAATTTCAATCTTATTGAGTGTGCACTCACCACAGACAAAGAAAGATTGAAAAGTCAATCCTTTAGATTGACATTTCAATCTTTGGAGTTAAGATAAAATTACAATTAAAATAATTTCAATCTAAAAGATTGACCTTCCAATCTTTCTTCGTCTGTGGTGAGTGCACACTCAATAAGATTGAAATTTTAATCTTTGGAATTTAGAGAAATATGTGTCATTTCATGTGTTCTCATTTGAGTAGCTTGACTGAAGGACTTGTAGCAGTTGTTACAGCCCCCAAGAATTAGCAATGATTTATTTCACTTTGAGTAAGATTAAGTCATAAATTAGCACATAAAATATTGTAAATTAATCTAAATAATATAATATAAAATATACCTGGTTTGTGTGCATAACTGGTGTGCATGAAGCAATTAGAATTCAACAGAACAGCGGAAATGTTCTGGAGTTTACTTGAGTCGAGGAGATCCAGACTTAGCCTAGCCCAAGTGATATGTGTCTGATCATAGGTGGCGCACTGCTGCATTATTACACATTCGTGGGTAGGTTGCTATGAGAACCAATCCATAGAGTGCATACTGGAAAGTTGGAGGCATTTCCAGGCTTAGAGGTAATGGACTATTTTAGTACAATGACTCATATAGAGGGACTAGATCCTTCGATAATTAATTTGAGAGGATAATAAAGCCCTGGTAAAGAAATTCACATATTTCTTACCATCTGCTCCCAGGTATTAGCAGAGTATAGTGACACCTAGTTGCTTCAAAGTTGACAGCGACAGTAATCGCAGTCAAATAGAGTCTTCTGTAGTGACATTGTCATAGTAGTCCAGCTTCCAGTAAGTTTCGTCTGACTGTACCGCCTTCGGTTTTTGTATTCCGTGGCCTCTGAGTTATCCAAGGGTAAACAAGCTACAGCACTTTTGGGACTTTATATTAGTCGACCTCCGGGCTTCGGGAGTCAAGTTAGGAGCTGGTTTTCTTTAGTAAGGACAAGTCTCCATGGACACGGCCAACTAATAGGAAATTGAAGTTTTGCGCTGGATTTCGCCAGACTCTTTGTAAGTTCTACATTCTTTATGTAATCTTGCTGCAGCCTGCGCGTTCCGGCATCACACCAGGTAGTAAGTTTAGTAGTTCAGTAATTAACAACTTTATTTATAGATAAATCTTTGATTTTGATACCTAATTGAAATGTTTTGATTGAGACTGATTTAGACACACAATTAAATAAATACTTTGTTTAAATTTGCAATCCAATTTCACAGTGTATTGTCTATTTTCAAGGAGTTTGAATCCGTAGTTTTGAGGTGGTTTTGGCCTTGGTCACGTTGACCGTAACACAGTATTTACAATGATAAGGTTTTTTCTGTCCTGTGTATAGTAATTTCATGCCTGTTCTTGACACCACACATTGCCGAAATGATTTTTTTCACAGTATTACATTGAAAATGTTTCTCACCTTAATGTATCTTTCATGCTGTTTCTGCTTTGAGAATATTCTGAATGACATGTTGGCAGGACTACATTTAATGAGGTCCTTCTCTTGTGTATCATTTCATGTATTTCATATCAGCAGATTGACTAAAGGACTTCTTGCAATATAGCATTGATAAGGCTTTTCCCTGTATTATCCTTTCATGTGATGTTTTGTGACTACCTGCTAAAAAGGGCTTGTCAGCATACCTACACTTGGTGAAGGCCTTTCACCTGTAATGTATCCTTCATGGGTTTTCTTGGTAGAAGAAAATTTGAAATACTTGCTGCAGTACCTACATTTATGAGGTCCTTCTCTTGTATGTGTAATTCATTTAATTTTTATATTAGTAGATCGACAAAGGACTTCTTGCAATATATGCATTGAATAAGGTTTTCTCCTTTATGTATCCTTTCATGTTTTGTTTGTTACAAGACCTGCACGGTCTTGTTACAATACCTACACCTCAAAAGGCTTTTCACCTGTATGTATCCTTTCATGGGTTTTCTTAGTAGTAGAATGGATTTAATGACTGTGTTGCAGTACCTACATTTATGAGGTTCTAACCCTGTAATGCATCCTTTCATCTTTGTTTTGTTACAAGACCATCTAAGGTCTTTTCCAATCCCCTACACTTGTTAAGGTTTTTCACCTGTATGCATCATTTCATGCTTGTTTGTTACCAGACCAGCTAAAGGTCTTGTCCCAATACTTCATTTATATAGGCTTTTTTTTTCACCTCTACTCGTGTCCCTTCATGGCTGTTTTTGGTAAAGAATATTTGAAAACTTGTTTTGCAGTATATGCATGATAAGGCTTTTCTCCTGTATGTGTCCTTTCATTGTTGTTTTGTGACAAGACCGGCTAAAGGTCTTGTCACAATACTTACACTTGTAAGGCTTTTCACCTGCATGTATCATTTCATGTGTTCTTGTGGAAGAATATTTGAATGACTTGTCGCCTACCTACATTTACGAGGTCCTTCTGTATGTGTCATTTCAATATTTTCCTCTTAACCCATATTGGCCTGGAGGATGTGTTGGTCGTATCTACATTGTAAGGATTTCACACCATTTCTTACGACCAGAATGGCCAAATGTTCTGTTGTCATCCTGCAATTGCAGGGTTTTTCTCTGGTAACATTTTCACGCTTTTTCTTGTTTCTGATTGGTTGAATGATGAAAGTATGAGTACTTTCCAGACTTCCATTCTGTTCGGTGAATTTTTGCTGCTTTTGATTTACTGGGGGAATGTGACTTGTTTACATTGAATAATATATACCAACTGCTCAGTACCTGAATACATCCTGCCTTTGGTGGTAGAGCTGGGTTGGTATACCAGTACGGCTTGATGGTCATTTCGTGACGGTGAAGATGGGCGATATAACAGGGTACGTTGTTGATGAATCTCTTTGTGCAGTACTTGCACACTGAACCTTGTAGTAAATCCCATTGTCGTCTTGGTCTGACAGGCATCTCTGTGAACAAAATGAGTAAAAGTGCTGTTAAGAAAACTTAGCACACCACTAAACATTTCTTGCCCACCCCTAAGCATGCATTTTTGGTGTTTTGGGGCAAGTCTAAACTGACTCCTGAGTAAATATTTTTTTCAGGGTAAAGGGGTATAGGTCCAGTCCATGCAGTTAAACTGGACTCTTACTGAACTTTTTTTCCACCATTAACCCATTTTCGTAATTCTGTTTTGTATTGGCACTATTCCACCACGTAGGCAATGCCTAAAGACCATTATATATGATATTCGTAAAGGTCCATGCGGGGGGTGGGGTGGATCGGGGGGTAGTAGGACACGATCTGCCCGATTTGGGGAACTGCTGTGTGCATTTCCTTTGTTCAATAAATCTTAGTAATATCATGATAAGTTTGGAATAAATTACTGACTTTAAAAATCCATTGCAGATTTAAATATAGTCCATGAGCCAAGCAAATATTCGGTATCCTGAAAGGGGACAAAACGACACTTAATATGCAGCATCAGTATACCATGGCCTATATACACAAAAATGCATGATAGCATTTCTGGAATAGCTATAGCCAGGCAGGGGTAACCAAGGTTTACACAGGGGGAAAACATTTAAATTGCTTCAATCATGTTGAAAAGTATACCACATTATTTGTCTGATCATAAGGATTCCAAAAAGGTATAGTTTGTACTAACTACAGCCTAAAGTTATGGAGTTATAGGCTAAAAACAGCAAAAATCAATGAAAAGGGTTTTTCAGTTGTACAGGGGTCAAATTTCAAAGTTGCTCTGATTTGGATAAAATATGGTGACATGGTGCATATTATTGTTGGAGCTCATATTATGATTAAAATAAGGAATAGTTTTGACTGTCTAAAATGCTCAGTTACCAATGTACATGTAGGGGGCAACAAAGGTCTTCGTCCAATGTATTCAATGGAGCTTGACCTTGTTTTCTCCCTACTTTGGTAAGTAAGCATTTAAAACATTCAAATTATTCCTTATTTTAATCCTATGAGCTCCATCAATCATTTGCACCACTTTTTAACCAAATTGGAGCAACTTTAAAAATTTATCCCTGTACAACTGCTACAAAACTTTGGGTTGTAGATAGTATAAACTATACCTTTTTGGAATCCTTATGGTTGGACAAATGATGTGGCATACTTTTCAACATGACCGGATCATTTCAAAATTTTGATCCCTGTGTAATCCTGGGTTATAGCTACCATTCCAGAAATGCTATCATGCATTTTTGTGTAGAGGCTGAAAATAAGTATCGTTTTGGCCCCTTTCAGGATAGGCCTACCAATGTGGCTAAAATTTCCTGATGGCTTAAGGACTAATATTTGTGACCAGATGTAGCCTTTAGTCAAATCCGATACGCGTAATAGCGCCCTTTTTCCATTAAGTCTTTCAGAAGACTAGCACTTGGGTCACATCCATGGGTGTCAATCGGTGGGGGATGAGGGTGACATGTCCCCCCATGATTTGTACTAAAGCCTACCACCCCTCTTACCAATGGAGGATCCGGGGCCGTCGGTTCTCCCCTCGTCGAAAAAAAATCAAATGCGACAATGACACTTAAGTTGGCAAATACTCTGTAACCCATAATTTCCCAAATTTTCCATGCTATGCGCGGTATCTAGAGGAATTACAGACCTGATTACTGTGCAAGCCCTATTTTGGTTTGAGAAATGACAAGAAGTTTTGTGATCATCCCGACCAATTTTGTACCACACCTTGCAACGGCCAGAACATGCACAAAAGACTCAGCAACTCCATCGAATTTAGAGCGGGTCGTTACTATACATTAAAATGATACTTTTCAAAACAAATAAAAATAGGATAATGCCAACTTTGCGTTATGGAAATGTGTGGCCGACCCGCTTCACATCTGGCGAATCACCATGTTTTATTTTTCATGCTACAAATAAATATGAAAATGACAAATTTTAGAAAATAAACATGTTATCGTAGGTTTGCATTAAATATTTTGTGAAAACACTCCGGACTTGTTACCTTTTTACCATTGTTTGTTTTCGTTTACTTGAATGCTTGAATGTTCCATTCAATACATGGGAGTAGAGTCGTTGCTTTCACGTATAAACACTCAATCAGGAAATGGACTAAATTTGACCAATCGTCTTTAATATTATTTTCTACTCAAACAGTAAGAATTAGGTTTTGAAAAATTACTATGAATAGACCACACAAAACAGAAAATTAGATTCGCCGTTGTTTTTTTAAATGTATCCGTAGGAATTTGAGTCTATTTTTATTCACAACTTTTCAGGTTGTGTGATTAGCATTGATTTGGTTGTAACACTTGCAGTATTATTTACTTTTTTAGCCTATTGGTATGATTGTGAAATTTAAAGATGGGCGGGTCTACAGGGAGTAAAGAGTGGGCGACATTTTTGGTTTTTGTTTTCATGATTGAATATTAATATTATTTTGCAAGTCTTGGACATGATATCTAGCAGGATGTTTTAGGTATGTAATTACATGGCAGGCCCGTAGCCAGGAATTTATATGGGGGTGCGGATTTGCCAGAAGTGGACTTTTCCTTCAACAGATTCAGTGAATTCAATGGTAATCAGTGCATGAATTATATTAGATTATTAATTTTCAACATTGTAAACATTTTTTTTCCCAATTTTTATTACCTGTACTTGGTTTGGCAGAGGAGGAAAAACATACAGTTATGGTCCACCAAACCCAACCACAAAGAGATGTACTTGTAACACATACAACGAGAGTGTGATAATTATTCACTGTGCTCTTGTAAATTAATGAATAATTATAACATTGTAAACATTTAAAGAGTCAATTATCACCTAGTCCGGGTAGTGAAAACAAGATCTCTTTTCAATAACTTTTTTCTAAAAAATTTAAATGCATAATATGCACCATATTTAATCTGTTTCAAATTTGTTTTAAAACATGTCATTGATAAATGAAAGTTTCATTTGATCAAGTTGATTTTGTGCAATATTTTTATGGAAAGAACTCCCATTCAAAATCAGTTTTCAATCTGTTAGAACCTGCTATGATCCATAAGATCTTGGAGGGTGGGGTCGATTGTTGATGCCAAAATTTTAAAGGTCACGACAAGGTCATTAGGGGTCATTCAATCTCAAAGGAGGTCAAATGGGGTAAACATTTGTTACCCCTGGGACTAGTCTTTCTAGGGTGTGGTTCGGATCACAATGAGACAAGGAAGCTAGTAGTGCATGAGCTGCCATCATCGGATTTTCTGTTCGTTGCACCCAACTGGTGATTAATTTTCCCATGTATCACCTTGAAGGGGATGTTCCCCTGACTAGGATGAGGTATGTTTCAGCCCCGAAAAGCTGCACGTTAGCGTGTCCTGCCCATTTCAAAATGACTGCCATTGTTTTATGTAAACTGCCATTACAATTTCATTACAGATAGAAATTTTATTCACAGCTATGCGATATCAAGTTTTGAACTTTTTAAAGGGAGCTTAGGCGTCCAAGATGACTGCCGCAAGGAGGCATATTTTGCTAAATGAACTTAAAATGGCAAATTGTTGAAATAAGAACCTGGCATGATAAACTTGAAAGAAGAGAATATCGAGACGGCATTTATATTTTACGTACAGGCTTGTTTTTAAAGATGGCGGTGATATATTCGCTCTAGGGTACGTAAATCAGGAAGAAAAGCAACCCTATCCATCTTTTCGATGTTATTAAACAACACTTTCTAATAATGACCCTTAATCATTTCCAAGATGTAAAATATATTAAAGTGGGGTATTGACTTGTCCAAGAGAGTGCTGTCACTATAGCTGGTTACTACTTGGGCTATATAGCGTAGTTTAAACTGACTCTATACTATTTCATAGGAAGACAACAGCTCATATAAATGGGTGTGGACTACATTTAAGGACTACTCAGTGACGTCATATTTGTTTCCCAGTAAAAATAAAAAAAATATGCTTATGAAGAAGTTAAAAAGGTATCATCTATATGTAGAAGGAAAATTTAAATATGGTGACCTAACTTCTTTCGAGCACATCAAGTGCTATCTTTGTTTCTGACTTGTACCACCAGCTCTCTCTCCCTATCTACTGTCGAGATCATCTTCCTTCCCAGCGTCAACTAGTGTTGAGTGGTGTGCAATTGTCCAGAAGTACGAGAGAAAATTGCAGAAAAATGTTATCAATAGTTTTCCTTCTGGTTCTTATTATGTCAAAAAAGATGTGCAGGGGTGTTTTTCTTCTTGATTTATGTCCCCCGGAGCGGGTATAACCACTGCCATCATGAGTTAAGATCATGTCCGCACTATACAAATGTCATTAATTCTCTTTTGGTGCTCTCAAAATATTAATCGCATTCTTACCCCATCAATTTGGCAATTTTAGTAAAAAATGCCTCCTTCCAGCAGCCATATTGGACACTTAAATGTTTAAGCCCACTTCAGGAAGGTAAAACTTTATTTCATTTAGTCCTGGATAAGTTCCTATTTATTTATAATGAAAATACAATAGCAGTTTTTCATAAAACAATGACGGCCATTTTGAAATAGGCAGTACGTGCTAATGGGCAACATTTCGGGGCGGAAACATGCCTAATCCTAGTCAGGGGGACACCCTCTTTAAGGTGATATATTGGAAAATTAATCACCAGGGGTCCGTTCCCCAACACGTACTTACGACACTGGTAGCCTACCTTTATACTAAGTAATGCGTAACTTCACTACTAAGTTCATACTGCGTTCCCGAAACTCGTACGGAACTACCTAACAACTAAAATTTACGACTGAGGTCTTCGTCGATACTAGTTGTGACTTAGTACACAACTAATGCATTGCACGCGTTCCCCAAACCGACACGTAATGCAGTTGTGAACTAAATCTGACCAAATGTTACGCGCAAAACTACGTCTACTCGGGGTTGACTTAAAGTGACAGGAGGAGATTTTTTTTAGGATACGAATTTCTCTCAAATTTCACTGGATCGGTTGTAGACCAACTACCGAGAACCTTTCGAAGGTTTATTGGACAAACAGGTACAAGAGAAAAATGCAAACCTGGTTTTGAACTTGCTTGCTATCGTAATCGTTCCCCATAGAAAACCATGCTTTGACTTTCTGCGTGCACGACAGAACAGACAGAAACTACTAAATCATCATCTTAGTACAAAAATACGCGTTAATTCACTTCAGTGTGATCTAATATATGGTAAGCATTCCAAATATGTAAAAAAAACGGGGTTCCGAACAAAAATTGGGGGGGCGCTTCTTTCTGGAAAATCTCCTCATGCTCTGTAACACACACACGTAAGCTATTGAAGGCGACTCAGAGATTTCAAAATGGTAATCTTGTGGTATTGAATTAAAAAATGGGGATACTAGAACCGAATATATTGACCTAAAATGGCCAATTCCAAAGTTTGAGAGAATCGGATTTGTCGTTTTGATGCGGTATACATGTATGTGGTATGGCCTAGTGCCATAGGATAGGCCATAACAAAAAATTCCGGTTCCGGAATTTTTATTACAAAGTTGTGATTTAGACTATTTTACACAGAGATTAAATACTGCAAAAATGGATGTTAAATTTAACACCTTCCCGGGAATCAATAGAGGACTACACCAACTGGGATTAGATTTACACAATTCAGTGTACATACTAAATGTTAGGTGTGTAACCACAAAATTTTGGTTGTTTCAATGTTTTATATGACACTGCTTGGTGTTAATTTACACCACATTCAGTGTTGATTTTTGTAACACTGCAGCAGCCAAATTGACACTACTTGTGTTAAGTTAACACCTCCTGGAATCAATATGGGAATGCACCCTATGGTTTAATTAACAATAACATTGGTTTAATATTAATATTTGTAACGTCTGACATTTAGCAGAAAAGTTGATTTTGTTATTGTTTGCTTCGATTGGAACTGCTTACCGCTAATATTTCAACATTTCATAAGCAGGATCAACAAAATTAATAATCTAAAATTGATTGCAGCCAACACGAGCGGTTTTTAAATTCTATATTTCAACACCAGAACACAGACAAGCTTGTCACTGACTTGGTGTTAACATTGAACATGTCCCCATTTCTTGCAGGTGTTATGGACAAAAAGCAAAAAAAACACAATTGTTTGAAAATTCATGGCACCCACATCGGAAGGGAAGGAAATCTCTGAGTCAGCTTTAACACCGTTTTCATATATGCGTAGCTTGATGTAATCATGGCAGCGGTGGTGATAGTGATCTAGGAGGTAGGAATGGGTCCCCCCACGAACGACAAATTCTGCCATTATTAAAACCCACGGATACCTTTCTAAAAGGAGGTTTTAGAATACTATAGGCCTACACCATATTGATATACTATACGAAGTATATGACATATTGGAACGCCGTCTTAAAGGTACTGAAATAGTAGATTCCTAGGATGGTATATCTGAAAACTCTGGGGAAAAGTAAAATAATGAATAAGATAATAATAATTTAAAAAAAAACAAAATAGAGACTGTCATCAAGGTTATTGTATAAATTACGGAAACTAGTATAAACATTAAACAGCTATTTTGTCGTGCACAATACAAATTAAAATAACAAAACAACATAAAAAAAATAAAATAGATAATTAATAATTTTAAAAAAATTTATTAGTAAAGTAGGTTGCAATGTGAAAGGTATTTATTCTTGGTGATTATTATATTGTATCAGAATTTATATCTGCTTAGTACATGTTTGGAATTGAAGTGGGTCAAGGCTTTCTAGATTCGTTTTTTTGTTTTCTGGAGCCAATTCTAATTAAAGTTATTATGTTAAACATGGGCAAAATTACTCGGACAGCATGTATTTATTTTCTACCAGGAATCCCGTTTTTTAAATGTTTTTGCCACCAGCACCACAACAACGACATACTAGAAGAAGAAGAAAGAAGCAAATGAAGACATTAAAAATACAATAAACAATAAGATAATTAGATGCAAGATGATCACTGCATGTATTACAGGAATATGTCAAAAAGAACCCTATCCAAAAATCTTTTTTTTTTGGGGGGGGGTAAAACTTTAAAACTCCAAATGCAAAATGACAGAAAATTGGGGAAATTAAAGGAACCCAAGGGTGAGAATACCGTCAACCCCCCAAAAGACGCAGGGCCTGAGTTTTTCCATACATGAACCTATAGTAATGTATGGTAAATGAATACAGAATACCCTTGCTCATACCTTTTGTTTTACCTTGCATAGATGGAATTATTTTTTCCACATTTACCTAGGAAAATATAATGTCTGTCAACTCTAACAAAGAAAACGATTTAATCTTTACCTTTAAAATTATTTGAACTTCGTTATTGTTTCCAGCAATATTCCCATACAGACTGGCCTAAAATATTTGGAACTGGAAAAGGCAAACTATGAACCAATAGCGCGGTTGAAAACCTTACATTTTGCAGGATTTGTTATCGTCGGCTTTGCTTGTGCGAACACCAGTGTACAAACTGCCCTTTTATATGATAGACATGGTCGTCCGAGTAATAATGCCTGTCTTTTTTAGTGTCACTAACCTTTTAATACATTCTATTATGCGAAAAGGACAATAGCGAAGCACTGTCGCACACGCTCGCACACATTACACCCACAAATACTCCCAATCGTTTAATCGATAGGCTTGGAGTAGAATAGTCTTAGAGTGTTCGTAACTCTTGATGCGTATCACGAGCTGAGAACCCATCTCCAGAGGTGTTTGGGGAACAACGTAAGTCGCAACTAATAAAAGAAATCTTAGCTTGTGATGAGCATCAGTTGCGATACAACTTACGCATCAACTTTGGGGAACGAACCCTGGTGGGTGGTGCAACACTCAAATTTTAAGGCCCATAAAGAAACTGGCTCATGGACTATAGAATGGGGAATGGACCCAACGATTTAAACTTGAAAAGAAGGGAATATCAGAGGACGGTGATTCTGCTTTTGACAGGGTTCGTACACCCAGCTCCTTCCAAAAAATTCAGGACTTTTCAAGGACTTCAAGGATCTAAATGAGCTATTTTCAAGGACCCCTAATGTTTTTGTACTAATTACGTTGTTTGAAGCATAGGCTTTCAGGGCTACAAGCGGCCCTTTAATCCTAATTTCATTATTTTTTTACCCTCTCCTTAAATCCTATAAACTTCCAAAATCCCTATATTTCCGTTATTTTTTTCTCCACAGAAATTAAACGATTTGATGGTTTTGCCTGGTTTTCACGAATTGATCAAAAGTATTGCCTCATCTTTAGAATCTAATGTCATTACAAGGAAGGCTTTTAAAACAAACACTACAAAATTGGTTATATTAATCTTAAATTAGCATGGGTGTACATGTATTAAAGAGTCAGCTTTCAAGTCCCTTGTCAATTTTAGGACTTTCTGAATTTTGATGGACTTTGTGGGAGGCATAATCTTTTGTTAAGGGAGTAAAACATGAAAATATATTATGTCAGGAAATCATAGACCACTGGCTTTTTAATATTCTTACGAGAGCATCAAGGATGATGTGGCTTACTCCAGAGGTGTGGTGTTGAGTTGTGCAATGAAAAGTGAAGTGAAACCACTTATAGGTACAAGCAACAACCACTTATAGTACAAGCAACAAAATGGCAGCTTAGTGATAATTCCAATATCCTAACATCCCTTAACTGGGCTAATCCATGTCAACACTCGAGAGGTGCACCGCAGCAGCATTGTCATGGATTTTTTTCTTTTATGGTGGTGATGATAGATATTGATGAGAAATGAAAATCCCTCTGAAATTTTGAGCTCATACGCCTTTCGTTTTCCGCAGGGAGCATTCAGAAATTTAGGGGGGCGGTTCACCATGCAAACATGCTGTTTGATGCAAAAAAGACAATTTTGAGAGGCCATAAACTCTGTAATGGAACCCTTCCCAACTCTGAAAATCACTATCTGGGGGAATTTTTTTGGTTTGTTGTTTGTAGAATTCAAATCTGGCATCAAAAATGTGATAGCTCCTTACTTTTTTTTTTACTTTTAAAGTATTTGGGTGTAGAAATGCAATATCTTTCCATGTGGGAACAAGTTTGGGGGGTCAGAGGAACCTGTAACAATATTGAAAAATCCTAATTTTGCCAACTTCTGATGTATTGGCCATATGAAAATCAAGTTGACATATTGACATCACCCCTCTACTTCAGATATGTTGAAGATTACATCATCAAAGAAAACTATTCGTGAAGAATCAGTTGGTGTCTCGATGTCTCATTGTTTTTGAAAAAGGTTACTTTGCTGATATCCCCATAGAATGTATATGGTGATTAAGCTGGAAGTCAATGACCTCTGGGTCACGTTTACCTTTGTGTGGTAACTTTGGGTGTGTATTTTGTTGTGAAAAAAATAAATGCCAAGCTAGTTCTTTCATGGAAAGTTGTTTAATGATTTATATCTTCAACATATCTGAAGAAGCAGAGGGGCGTGTAGAAATGTCAACATGGTTTTCAGGGGGGTCAAAATGTGGTCAAAAAAAGTCCGTTTACAATTAGCATTTTCAAGGGGCTGTAACTCCTTTATTACTTTTCTAATGTGTCATATAATGTATTGGTTAATTTGGTTTAATGTTCTGTATTTATACCTCTGATTGACCCAAAGATGGACCAAATGAACAAAGGGCATATTTAGGCCTCATTAACTCTATACTTAAACACGCTATGAACTTCCTGATATTTGAATCCTACACCAAATATTACCCATAGATAGTGATTTTCAAAGGTTTTGAGAGGGTATCCAGTACTAATCTGGACCCTTTCAAAATCGTCTTCACATTTGGGCGGCATTTGATGGTGAACCCCCTAAAATTTCCAATTGCTCTAGCGGGAGGAAAGCGAATGGACTATTTCTCAATGTCTACACCACACTTAAAGTAAAAAAATCACGACGGGCTGCGGTGAACATCTCGAATACGTATAAAATTTTGTCTGTAACAGGCCTGTACAGACACAATTTTATAGTTTCGAAAACTGAAGGCTTCACGAGGCAAGTGACAAGAAGTCGCACTAGGCCAGTTCGTTTTAAGCAGTCAATTCAAGTAGTCGAAATAGATCTTCATATACAGTTACATATATGTTATGCATTCGAAGACTTATGAAAAGCCTTCGAGGTCTATAGGCAGTGTTAGCTCTCCCCACAGCCAAGTTAACATGCAAATTAGCTAAGCCTTCATTAGGGGACGCCTATATGAAACTCTAAATAAGCAGTCGAATGCCCATCCTATATGAAACTCTAAATAAGCAGTCGACTGCCTACAAAGCTCTATATAAGCAGTTGACTGCCTATCCTACGAATCCTATATAAGCAGTCGACGGCCTATCAAGGAAGCCCTATTTCAGCAGTAAACTAAAATCTCCGAAGCTCTAAATTCTGGATTGCCTATAGGGTAGTTTTTTTATAGGTAGGGAGACATTGTAACATCAGTGTCATTTATTGGACATAAAGCAGAAATGTCGACGACCAAGAATATATATAATATTGCATCATTATAAAGATCAATTTATGGATTGCGTTTGTAGTATGAAATGCTTACTGACAATTCAGCTTATCCAGAGTCATTTAAAATGCTATCCTGACAGACCAATTGCAATTAAGTGCTCTAAAACTGGCAGTAATCATAATCAAAACCATGGTTATAATTGAAAGTTCCCCAATAGGTTAACAGGTCGAAGCTGATGACCGTGCCAGCTGGGACAGATGCAGGATCCACCCTTGTTGACACCCTGCTCACCACGCTAGGCCCTTGCGGGTCTGGCGTAGCATGCAGTGTGAACTGCGGTGTGTTCCCTGAGAGGCGGGCGTACCACAGCCATACGGGGAGCAGTGAGAGTTGAGTGCGGGAAGAGACCGAGACAACCGTGACTCCGCCTTGATCGGAGCGCCTACCAATGACCACAGCGGTGTTCGGGTAAACCAGTGACTTCAACCGTGGTTGATGGCAGTGGCATATAACCCCGTCTTCGAGCAGAGCGACATGAAGCCGTGTACCTTCCAGCCGAGGGGCCGGCGTCCGCCCGCCACACCACCACTCACTGGTAACGGAGTGTTCACCGTAGGCTCAAACCATGAGGAAGCCCGAGTGGGCATACCAGTGCCCTGTACCTCGGCGGCCCGGCGGCCAGTTGCAGGGCTAGAATTTCGGTGAGAACCGAGAATAGATCTCGCAAAAGATTCTTTGAAAACTGATTTGCGTGAATCAATGATTGATTTTCTTGCAACTTTAGTATTTAACACAGAAGCGTATTAGATGATTCCCGAAAAATTTTGTTTTGGGGAATCAAAGACGATTCTTACACACAGCGACAAAATTCTACCCTGGTCTGGGTAGTGATCAGCAGTGAATCCCGGCATAGCATCGGGGATGATATGCCTTCCGGCGCTCCCTCTAAACAGCTGGGGAATTGAGGAGCACCGTGGACTGGAGCCCCGAGAACCCCACCCCCGCTCGCTTTTTTTCATTTTCTTCTCAAAATGACAATTTGAAAGCGTGTTTGAATCCTGTCTTGCTGCTTAAGTGTATAAGTGGATCCACGTTGACCCAATTTGTTTTTTGATGTCATTTAAACACTAATTTTTTTTGCCTAGTTAAGTTTTATGTAATTGCCCAATTTTCAGTTACGCATTAATTTGGTGGGAAAAAAATAAAGTTGCATTGACGTTTTAGCCAAAATAAGCATTTCAGTAGCGTATTCAAAACTTGTTTGGCCCCTTTAAATTCGTACTGGAGTAAACTTTTTACTACCGGTATTTTTATGTCATCAGCAATGATAAATGAATTAGTTCTAAATTATGAGCCAAAATTTTATGGAAAAAGTCCTTAGGAAAGTGGTTCCATTTTGGTGGGAGAATTCGTTTTGCAAAACACAAAAGAAATTGCGATTTTGGCCGCAATTTTAAAGGTGCATGGTCCAATTTTTGGGATTCCCCCCAGGCACGTAGCCTTCCAGGGGGGCACCCCCAAATTCCCAAAACCCCTAAAAAGAGCTTAAACAGTCAGAATAAAAATTAGGGTTTTCCCCCCAAAAATGAGTCAAAAAAGCGTCCTCCTTTTAGTTTGTAAAAAAAAAAACCCCCTTAAAAAAATCCTGGTTATGGACTGACATCCCCCACCCTGTTTACCGAAGTAGTATCGATTTGATATGTATTGAAAAAGCTTGTATTTTTCTCATTGTCGTCCTGAAATTTTGAGCCCTCAAATCCATTTCAATCTCAAGATATAGATGAGGTGATACATAAAGTCAAATGCGGGGCGGCAAACCAACCAAAGCACTGCCCGGCAGTTTGCATGGGAGCACCTGCAGGGCTTGTGCTTTTAAAATTCACGCTCAATCAGCGTGATGAGGCTATTGAATGCTGATAACTGTATGGGCATATTCTTCGCACCTCGAACATGTCAGTAGACCAGAGGCTAACTTGTGTTTGTAAAACATTGATCTGTCACCTCATCTATATAAAAAAAACAAAAAAAATCAGTTTTAATGGTTAACCCCCGGGGTTAACCTCAATATTAGCACAAATTAAGATAGGGCTTTGCATATGCATATGGCTTCTACCGTTCAAAAACCACAAGTTTGTTCCAACGGTGGTACTGATAGGGCATACGGCAATTGCAGGATTTAATATCAAAGTTATAGAGAACAAAATAGACAAAAAATAGGGATAGAGCACCTTTAAATGGTACAACGTTAACGATTTCATTTTCCACTAGCTGTTTGATGTGGTCTATTGATGTACCAATCAATGACCAGCGTTTTGGTAAAAAATTTCCAACAGCAAAGTGGTTTTCAGAGAGGGGTAAACATT
Source organism: Ophioderma brevispina (assembly GCA_023653785.1). NCBI lineage: Eukaryota > Metazoa > Echinodermata > Ophiuroidea > Amphilepidida > Ophiodermatidae > Ophioderma > Ophioderma brevispina. The sequence goes on from JAMKCH010004987.1 coordinate 84,638, forward strand.
AGTCCCCTGTACAAACCAACGGGTGTGCGCAAGACCAAGTTATACACTCAAGTTTCAGTCAGTTTTGATTACATTCTTGCATATATTCAGCAGAATATTGTCACAATATGTGATTTTCTAGGTTATGGACAGAAATACAAGGGAAATTCGTATTTAAGCGATGCCTAAAATATGTCCCAGATCACTAACATGTGATAATTTAATGCAACTACAACACTTTCACACTCCCCAACAGGCCAGCAACCACTCAACACACCCCGACCCTTAATTCCCCAACACCCCGCAAAACCCACACCCTCCCCAACACCCACCAACCCCACTCCCCCACCACCCCGCAAACACCCACCCCATCCCCAACACTCCCTCCCCCATCCCCTTGCAAAACCCTACCCCCCACCCCTCTTAACACCCCTCTCCAACACCTTAACACCCTTCAACAAACCCTCAACACCCCTCGACACCAACCCCCCGCCCACCCCACCCCCAACACCCCGTAAACACACCTCACCCCCCAACCACCCCGCAAACACGCCACTACCCTCCACAAAACCCCGCAACACCCTACCCCCACACCAGCACTACACTCCCACCTCCTACCAGCACCCGCAAACACCCTCTCCCAACACAATTGCAACACCCCACACCCTCCCAACACCCTGCAACACAACACCCTCGCCAATACACCCCGCCCACACCCCCCCCCTCCTCAACAATCCGCAATACCTACCCCTCCCAAACATCCCACCCCCTCCCGTGGCATATAGTGTCTCATGTAATGAAGGAATTTTGCTATCCGACGTACCGTTCAGAGATACAGCAATGATGCATATTTAATTAGCTTCTTTGCATACCTAAGACACATATATCACATACTTTCAGCATTGCAAAAAGATGTGCCCCTTGCTAGGCTTTCATACAGCGCAAGAATTTTGAGTATCCAAATATACCGTGTCAAAAATATTTAGCACTTACGCTGATTTTGCATATTATCCAGAAAACTTGTACACAGGCCTTGCCACCCCAGGAAAATTTTCATAAATAGCAAATTCGATATTAATTAGAATATTTTTTACGCCCAAAAATCTAATTCAGGTCCGAGAACTCATCAACCCGCTTCCTTCTGTTCACCAAGTTACATAATTGTCGACCTTACGGAACTCCAGATAAATCGTTAACATATGTGGGTTAAACATTTTATCACGGACTGAACGGACCAAACGAAACGAGATGGACGGTACTCATTTTATAGTCCCTGTTACGAACTTGTTCGGCGGGCGGGGACAATTACACAAACATATTAAGGGGTGGGGTGATGAATTCAGGCTGTACAGGATCACAGACTGGCCCTTTAAAGTTGAAGAGTGAATATGTACATTTGCAAATAAAACATTGCTCTAATACACCAAGACACTCATACACTGAGGTACATGATTTTTTTAAGGCATATAAGAAATTTAAAATTGCAATTGGCCTCCAGCTAAACAACCGCCAAAATTCAGCAGTTGCAAAAACGTTATAGATTTGAGCCAACGTACTGCATATTGTTGTAATCTATCACTTTAATTACATTACTGTAATTTCTGTAGACAATGTGATCCATAAACAACATAAATAAAGCAAATTGCTTTAAAAGAAACCAAATCTCAACCCATAATTGCTCCCACACTTGCAACTGCCCATATGATCTCAGCAATTTGAAATGGCAGTTGGTGGTCATGTGGACATGATGCAAATTAGGTGTTGAATGCTATTAAGCCTCAAATATGAATGCTTATTTTGAATGTCTCAAATGACGAATTTCAATACTGATGACCCTATTTTCATTCTGACTATTGAAGGTAGTTTCTAATTGTTTCGAATCTGCTTATTTTTCAAAGATGAATGCCTATTTTGATTATGACTACATGTATAGAGCTTCGACTACTTATTTAAAATACTTTGATGCTTATAAAACAGTTGACTGCCTATCGACTGCATCATATTGACTGATTATTAGGCAGTTTTTTTGGTAATGGGGGGATCTCCGGCAACTTTTGGTCTTGGTTGTTTCAATTGGTTTTCTGGCTTTCTTAATAAACCTGTACGGGGGGGGGTGGGGGGGGGATTACCAGGCCCAAAAAATGGGTCTACGAAACTAGGAGGGGGGGTGATTCCAGGCACAAAAAATGGGGTCTCCGAAACTAGGTTTTCAGCAAATTTCAGAAAAAAAGCTGAAAACTACTTTTTGAGGTAGTTTGAAGAAACCCCCACCTTGGTAGAAATGGCTTGTTGGACAAGGAAAGAAAAGTAGGGTCCTGGAAATGAAATGCGTCTTAAAATGGGGGTCACGCGAACTAAAAAATACGCAAGTAAACTTGCTGCCGATCACCTGGCCCGATGGCAGTATACACAGGTGGTTAGTTGGCACAGCCTCAGTTGACAGGGAATCAAAATTCAAAATAAATTGTCTCATGGAATAATATCTAGAAATGTGTAGCAATTTCTGAAAAATTAAAGCCTAACCAAAGGGGAAAAATGAACAGAGATGACCTTGGACATTGATATGTGACCTTTGACTCAACAACATATGAAGGAACCCGTAATGCACCTTCGTCCCAAGTTAGGTTGAAATCGGACTTAACTTTCAAAGATGACCAGAAAAAAGAAAAACAAAAACTACCAAACTGGAACATGACCTCAGTTGACCTTTGACCTTGTCGATGACCTTTGAATCATCAACATATGAAGGAACACTATTGCACCTTCACCCAAGTCTTGATATGATATTGGTAGAGATTGAGTAGGATCAAGGAATTTATGGTCAAAGCTATGAGTTTTGAAACTATTGTGTGAAGATTTTCAAACTCATTAATCTGAGACCGATAAAATTCTGTATCCTGCCGATAAAAATAATCCAAGATTATCATTAGTATGTTTTCAGAATCTGACTGAACTTGGCTTCAAGTTAGATAGAATTAGAATAAATAGATCTATAACCCCCCCCCCCCCCCCCCCATTAGTGAAAAAGTATAAAAACCACATGGTAATACAATATTCTAAAAGTGAACAACAGGAAGTATCAAATAAATTGAACCGGTTGACAAACTAGGAAAATCAAAGAGAAATGTGAGCACAGTAGACACCAGGAACCACCTAAGAAATGTAACAAAAAAACCACCAAGACCCCCCACAAAAATTTCAAACGTAGGACAGCAAAACCAAAAAAAGACACCCAAAGAAATGGAACATCCCTAGACTACTTCAGCCAATTAGAAGCCTCCCAGAAAAACTATCATGTCCTGGGGTAGTTCCGAAACTATGAACGTAAAGTTCATCTGACGTCATGGCTTAAGATTTTGGCTACGACCATGGTTAGTAGCGTATCTGAAAAGTGTACTTATGATGGTCGTAAGTACATTTCTACCAGTAAAACCTACGACAAATCTGACGGTAACATAGCAAGCCGATTTTAAAGGTCATTTCAATTATTGATTATTGGGTTAAAATTTGGCTCTGTCTGGGTGCAAAAGTCTGAGACACGTATGACGAATGTTACCATGTGCTATTATATCAGGTGTGAATGATTTTTATTGTGGTGGTAACTATAGAACAAGTATTAAACACTCGGACAGGGTTCGCTTGATTGGCGATCAAGCTTGTCTGAGTTCGTTCATTTTTGTGTTCGCGTGTGTGTGGGGTTAACTCGTCCAAACATATTTTTATTTGTTCATGTAAGCTCCTGGCTTCACTTTTTCATCACGGTTTTAATAGTTAGTTTAGTATATAAATGTTTATTATAGTAACTATTTCAGTTAGGTATATCTCTGTCCGAGTGAGAGCTGTTTATTTTCTTTCTGTGACCTATTTAGATTGTAATCCATACTCTATTTGTGTATTGCTTTTTTTTAAATCGGAAATTTTTTTTTTTTTTAATCATTAATATCAAAGATAATTAAAACTCATATCTGTTAAATGTACATTGCAGCTACCATAAACTTTTTAAATTTAATACTGCAAGATAAAATAAATAACTAATTGGCTTGGCACATGTTCGGTATGTGAAAGTTTTTTATCAATAAATATAACATAGGACTATATAACAAGGCAGTGTACCATGTAGGTCAAATCCAGGCATTAAAAAAATGGTTTCTTGAAATAGGATCTAGTATATAATTTTTTATTGGTCACCTTGTATTTTTTATCTAATTTGCAGAGTTTAAGATTTTGTTTTGGAGCAATGAAAACTTTACTTGTTAGAGGTTTGTCAAGTTGGTTCATGATAACTACAAAAAATAATTTTCTTGTCTTACTTTAGCAAAAAGGTTATAGGTTTTATACTTTGTCTGGCTGTAAAACTTGATGCCTACAAAGGCTACCAAACCCTACTCTAACAACCTATATCATACGTAGTCGAAATTGATGATCCCACTCTTCATAACACGCAAGATCGCTTGATGATATCTCGCGTATATTTTGTATCTAGGCCTACGTACAGGAAACAAACACGTACAGTTTCACAATTTAGACATGCTTTACCATTAATCATTCCTAATTAACTTGGGGAAAGGGGACAATCAACGTTGGAGTAAGGAGTCAGTAACAAGTGATGTGCTGAAAACTTGGAGGTCTTTTGGAGACATGCCCCCCTAAAAAAGTGAGGTTGAAATACCAAAAGAGGCATATTTTTATTTTAAAAATTATTTTGAAATGTGAGAAATTCGAAAAGAGATTTTAGGTTACATATATAAAAATATTTATTATGAAAAATCGGTCATTGGTGACACTGGAGCAAAAAAAAAGAAAAGACAACCCCAAAAAACACCTACAGACACCCCCCACCACATACACCCCCCCACCACCACCACCAAAAACCAAACACAAGAGTGACCCCGGGGTCTCGAACATGTCAAGAGATGGTTGAATCATCTCCCATCTTCACATCCCCTTTTCCAATAAAATCACGAATATAGCTCGTCCATATGCCCCATGATATCAACGTGTATCGTTATATTGGCAAGTCTACGTCAACTCTGAGTCGACGAAGAACATTCGTGTAACTTTACGATAATTCCTGTGAATAAGTTAAGTTTCAGAACGCATGAACAGTCGTGGAAATGGAAAAAATAAAAGCGTGACGTGCTAGTACGACAGACGTAAAGAAGGTTGAAGAAACTCTTAAGGCATACTAAGTTTCGGGGAGCAGTAAATTCGTAAGTGTGAACTTACGCAAAAGTTGCGATAGAAAGGCTACGGGGGGGACGTCGTTAGCGACCACTGTCGGGAACGGACCCCTGGTCTTTTAAAAAATCATGTCATGGTTAAAAAACTCATGTCAATGTCAAGGTAACATGTTTATTGACATTAAGCTGTGCCAAAGGTATAGGATGGAGATTCTGCTGAAACATAAATAATGGTTTAAATTTAAATGCGGACTTAAACTTTTCAAAGGAGACGCAAAAAACGAAAAAACCTAACCAAACTGGAAACATAACACATACATACATACAAACATACACATACGGACATGCCACCCTCGCACTTCACCCTCTGCTTTTCAAGCCAGGGGGATTAAAAAAGAGCATAAAAATGAGGGTCTTATAGGCGGCCATAAACATACTTCCCCTAATGTGGAACCCCCTCCCCAACCTGTAAATTTAATTGTTTTGCTGTCATACCCAACTTTGAAACATTTTTATTTTTTAGTACCACATTTTTTTTACATTAAAACATTTAATTTCCCCACCCAATTCACACACACCACCCCCAAATGCACACATACCCAACAGTTCATAAAATGATTGAAGTGGCATTCAAGGAAAAATGAATCATTTTTAGTTGTCATAAAAGGAAAACTTTCTAATTTAAGAGGTAACATACCTCATGTGTGACAAAATCATAGCCCGAAGGCCGCATCTATGCACAAAACAAACATCCAGGCAACATATAAGCCACATTGTGGGTTAAGCACTTACACTTGGACAGTTTACTGACCTTGTATGATCCAAAAAAATGGTTCCCTGTTTCTTGGTAGAGAACCCTACTAACAGATGCATGCAAAGAGTCGCCAGACAATACAGTGAACCGAGAGTATTGACTATAATTGATTTTAGTCTTATGAATGTAGAAATGTTGTTACAAGTGTACCAAGTAACACTTTGTGCGTCTTGATGTTATTGCCCTGTTTTCCGTCGTGTTAATGTATTCCAAGGGGGGGGTGAGTGTTTTGGGCCCTATCGACCTTTTCCTCGACTCATCAATACACTGTTTTGTTTCATACTCTGTAGTAATTGGAAATAAAGTTTGATGAGCCTATGATCTGTCACCCAGCACTCTCATATATATAGGACTTACTTGTAAGCCAACAAATAGATGCTATATAGAAGTCAGAGTTGGTAACTCGGGACTACACAACAATTGCAAGTAAATTTGCAGTTCTCCATTGGGGGGGTTATTCTCAGATTTGGTTTGGTTCCGAGGGGTGCAGCTGGACTTGAAACCCGTACCCATTCATAAGGGTCATGATGGTAAAAAAAAAAAATACCCATTTACCCCCAGACAACGAAATAAAGAAAAACTGGACAACCCCCAAATGCGCCTCGTGTCGGCAATCAGTAGAGGATCGCAATTTAATAATACTATACATGAAAAGAATTGGGAATCAGCCATGTACTAATAAGGCAATTATAAACAAGGGAGGGGAAACCGACGGTTTATCGCCGGTCCTGACACATATGAAATAGCCAAGATGTGGACCGAAATGTTGACAACCGAACCTAAAGGACTACTTTACTGGTATGCTTCCCAGACGACTACCTAGGAAGCAAGTTGCTCAAGATTAAGGGAAACATTTAATAAATACTGTACATTGCGGGAGACCAACACTACAAAGAGGTAAGACCTCACATACCGGTGAGCTAAGGTTAATCCCCCCAGCAACTCCCCTAATGGTGGAGAATCCACTACATGGTGGACAAATAGCCCGCGGATGAAGATAAAAATACTTTAGTCAAGCTGATGCTATCTGGACAGTCTACAAGCGGATGTGTAAACCAATTGAAATTAATCAAGGGAGGCCTCACAAAAATAAATTAAGTATTAAATAGAATGAGAAAGTTGCCAAATTGGAACAGCCAAATGAAAACATTTTTTGGGGTGGCTTGGAAAAAACCTAATTCTAGATTTTATATCTCATGCATACAATAGGCTGTCGACGACTACCGCAGCCCCCCCTCGTTTTGAGCCGAATACCCGTAAAGTGTTACAATAAATAGGAAATGAAAAATGACATTTAATCATGTGCAAAATTAGAATAAGTTAGGAAATTTTCTAACGACATTACTGTCGGTTCAATAAAGTCTAAGATATAAGGTAAATAAATAAAAATGACCCAAAGCTGCTGCACCCCTGCTTGATAATTAAGGTAAATGATAAGATTTTTAATTCTGAAATTAACATTTTGTCACTGCAACAATCAGTTTACTGCAGAGTAAAGTAAGTAGAGGAACAGGTTGCTTCACACAAAATAATACCAACTTAGCCACATAAGTAAATATTTCCACTGCACCTAAATTCAAAATTTAAAATGAACAAGAATAGCATCAATAAATTCGTGAAATATTACTAGGTATTAACTGCAAAAGTTATAAAAATGTAAAAAAAAACGGAGGCAAAAAGGAATGGCTATAATAGTTTATGTAGATTCAACCCATCGGTCACTCTAGTACTATTCCGAAGGTATTGGCTTTGTATGAGGGGATGGGCAGTGGATGGAATTAAAATTCCACGCTAATTATGGAAACATGTGGTCCGATAGCAGAGGGAGAAAAATCAATTAGCCCCTGGAGCTAGCACAATTTGATAAACATCTCAAGGACAAAAAGGTTTGAGTGATTAAATATGTAGGACAGCCTGACAGGAAACCCTGAAACGCAATTCTAAGTGCCGGACGTGGGCCTTAAGAGAGGGGGCCAAGACAAAGATTGTACAGGGGTCAAATGTGCTTTATAATTGATCCAATATGTTGAAAAGTATGCCAGATTATGTGTCTAACCTAGGATCAGAAAAGATATGTTTGTAATATGTACAGCCTAAAGTTTCAGAGTTAGAGGCTAAAAACAGCAAAAATCAATAAAAAAGGTAATTTCAGTTGTACAGGGTCAAACTTTTAAAATTGCTCCCGATTTGGATAAGACAAATGGTGCAAATATTGGTGGAGCTCATAGGATAAATAAGGGATAGTTTTGAGTGTCTCAAATGTTGCCTTAAGAAAGTAAGGGGGTAACAAGATCAAGACCATTGAAGGCATATGACGTTGACCTTCTGTGCCACCCTACACGGAAACTAAGCATTTAAGACAGTTAAAAACTTTCGTATTTTAACCTATGAAACTCCACCCAAATAATTTGAACATTTTATTCCAAAAATCGGAGCAACTTTAACAAAAATTTGACACGTGCTACAACTGAAATTTTGACCCTTATATTGATTTTTGCTGTTTTTAGCTATAACTTGAACCTTAGGCTTGTTACATTTACCAAAATATACCTTTTCTGAATTCTTTATGGTCAGCAGATAACTGTGTGCTTTCAAACTGATGGTATCAATTTAAAAATTTTGACCCCCTTGTACAAACTTTGTTTTGGCCCCCTCTCCTAATGCACCATTTGCGGCACTTAAGGATCACGTTTAGGGGGTACATTCAGTCTTTGTCAAACATATTTAATCCACTCAAACTTTTGTAATTGAGATGTCTTACAAAATGTCGGTCAGGCTACCGGGGTTACAATTTGATGTTCTTGTTTTTTTTTGAATCATTAAAGTCAAGATAAAGCATTTATGTTGACATTGACTCTCACTAATTCGAATATAATCGTGTTTTGCTCAATGGTTTCATGTAACAGCTTTTGAGCGCCCGTGCATGCTTTTGGAAATAGGAACACAAAAGTCTTGCATTCTCTATGTTAACATGAAAGGCCAGATAATCTCAGTTCGTTAATGAACAGGTGAATCAGGCACATATTCTGCCTCCTCCCAACTAATCAACGCTTGTCCAAAGCTTTTACTCCGGTGACACGATGGGGTTGGAAATCTACTATAACAAAATTAAACTAGGAACAAAGTTGGGAGTGGTGGTGGCCCAAGCACAAACGTACCCAAAACAAGGAGGGCCACCCGAACCATTCTTTACAGGGGGGTTAAACTTTGTTTTATTATGATGCGACAGTAATAAAACAATTATTCTAAGGAATTTGCTTACAATATGTATCTTTTTTCAAGTAATTTTTTTTTTTGGGGGGGGTGGCTCAGGCACAAGCCCCGGAAAGCATCTTGGCACTTTTTCAAGATTTTTGGAGGCAAGTTTTGAGGGGAGAAGGGATAAATGACAAAATCTTGTACCAAAGAAACCAGAAAAAAATTGGCTAACAAAAACAGTTGGTTTATGAGATGACCGATTGTGCAGGTCAAAGCAAATGTCAAGGTCACATCTTGAAATGTATTTGTGTTTACACTCTTACTTTCCCTGAGTGCTATATAAATATCGGTCACGCTCTTGGTCACTCTTATACACATTGATGATTTAACTTCATACTTGTGAAAAAAAGACTCACTGAGCCTTAGATTCCCGTTGTGTACAGCAGTTGATCTATAAAGACCCCCTATGTGACCTTTTGGAAACTAATGTGGTTAAAACCATAAAATATTAAAAATGTCAATTCTGGTGCAGTTAGGTGCTATGACCTTTCACACTTGCTTAAACAAAATAACCAGCCCAAACACTCATTCAGGTTGGACACAGATTGACCTCTATAAATGAGCCAGAAGAGGTGAGCTTTGTTTACCCTATTTTTATGTCAAATGCAATTTAATTAGCAAATTAGGTATTAGTTTCCCACATGCTCCAAACGAACCATTGGCTCAAGATTTATTAAGTTGTTTATGACCTTGAATGACCCTACATTAACATTGACACCTTTTATTAAAATCTATAAATTACCACCAAATTTGCTCAAAAGAACCATGGATAATTACTTGGGATGTTCACAGATTGACCTTTAATGACCCATGTACCGTTGACCATGTTTTGAGAAGCAACACTGTCAAGCCACTACGTGGTAATGATAAATTGGTGCACAATGGATTCAAAGTGCTGTTATTGAATTACCACTGTTAGGAACGGTAAAATGTTACAGGGTTAAAAACCAAGTTGGGCAAATTTGCCAACATTGGTCATTTTAAACGCAAGGTGGGAATGTTAATGTTACACTTGTTGGGTAAAATGTCTAATCTCGCATCCAAATAAGTTTACCTATTAAATGTGTAATCAGGGACCAAATTTATATTAATGTACAATCAAGGAAAATGATATACTTATTAAATATGCATCTCATACATGCATGGTCCTCATATAAGCATGGTAATGAAGTTGATCAAACTGAATATACATGTAATTGAAACTGTAAATCAACAACGATAAATACGATAGATTAAATATCAATTCATTCTGAATTTATGTAATTTTCTAAATTCTTTGAATATATTTAATATTTTATATTAATTATTATATTAATTATCATTTATTTTTGTTATATTATTATTCTATTAGGCCTAGTTATATTAACTAATATATAATCAATATTATTAATATAAATATATAATCAATATAGCCTATATTTATTTACCAATTTATAGGCACAAGGCCTATACAAAGAAGCTACTGAAAAATAATTGAACTGATATCTAGGGTTGACAAAAAATAAACTCTAAAAATAAGACAAAACTTCATAATGATAAACATGATAAAATAAGTTAAAATAGAATAAATATGCATAATAGAACACAATATATGCGCAATAAAGCTAAATATAAACATTCCTTCCTGTTGACAAGGAAAAGAAAGAAAGAAACTAAGAAAGAAAACAGAAAGAAAACTGAAGGAAATAATCAAAAGTGAAATCTCAATTCTCAATGCAAAATTTTGAATTCTTCATATTCCGCCCAGGCCTACAGAATTTTCCAGAGAATTTTTTTATGAAAATTATAATTTCCCCCCAACTCATTACCATACCACGGTACTTTCCCCAGTTACTTTAGTTTTCCCGCCGCTTCATGTATTTTATCTTAAAGTTGGGTAAACAAAAATATCATTATTTGCACGGATTAAATTACCACTTTGTTGGGTAACTTACCGGTGTCATTTCCCGGGTATACTTTCATTTTCCCGCTGTTGCATATATTTTACCAATAAGTTGGGTAAAACAAAATATCACGTGACGTATTTGCACCAATTAAACATCGTCTGAAGTTTGGGCATCATCATTGATCATGGCGGAATCAGCAGCAGAGAGGTTGCGGCAGTGGGGACTGGAAGATCTAATTGACGCTTTTCCAAGTAAGATCACACTTTTATAATCATATAGATAAAATTAAATATGGATCTTGGTACTAAGATAAGTTATTTGTTTTGAATGCTGGTATTTTGCGACAGTAATGGCTGTTGGTAAAGCGTCAAGCTTTTACAAGCCGTTCAGTGTTCAAGACACACTCATGCACTAAATACATGTGCCTATTCATTGTATTGACCCGTCATGCATATGAATGCATCATGCATACATGCCAGTACAAGCTCGTTGATGACTGTCGTCCATTGACATGATTGAGTTCACATTGAGTTAACTGTCGCAAAATACCAGCACACAAAACAAATATCTTAGTACCAAGATCCACATTTAATTTTATCTATATGATTATAAAAGTGTGATCTTACCTGCAAAAGCGTCAATTAGATCATCCAGTCCCCACTGCCGCAAGTGGCTAAAATTTACCCAATGATGTAGTAAAATAAATACCCAATCCCCTTGAATATTACCCAACATAATTGGGTAAAAGCAATACACTGCCCAACAAGTGGATAAAATTTACCCAATTATGTGGTAAAATAAATACCCAATCCCCTTGAATATTACCCAACATAATTGGGTAAAAGCAATAAACTGCCCAACAAGTGGATAAAATTTACCCAATTATGTGGTAAAATAAATACCCAATCCCCTTGAATATTACCCAACATAATTGGGTAAAAGCAATACACTGCCCAACAAGTGGATAAAACTTTACCCAATTATGTGGTAAAATACTTACCCCATTACAACATGGGTAAAATATTTTGCCCACAAAATGGTTGTTTTTTTTGAAACCCTTATTTTGGGTAACTTTAACCCCATGGTTTGGGTACACTTTAACCCAGAAAATGGTGTTCATATTGCACCAGCGTTGGGTAAAGTTGGGTAAATTTTACCCACCTGTTCTAACAGTGTAGTTTTTACACCATAAAAAAAGTTTTTGATAAGGTGCGGACACTAGCAGATGCTCTTACCACTTCTAAAATACACAACTATTTGGTGTTTTCCAGAAGATCGCGAAGGCACAGTGTACAATTTTCTCCACATTTACAGTGTGATGTTTCCACTGTATCTCAAATGAATAATTTAAAACTTTCAGAAAAACTTATTGCATTTTTTTCCACAAAACAACAACCAGAAAACAACACCTTTGACCTATGGTGATTGGGCCAACATCAAAATAAGGTCAATGACATGACTTATATAGAGCCATACTTGAAATAATTACTCTGCAGTATACCTGGGGTCCTGTTCCCGAAACTATGATCGTAAATTTCATCTTACGCATTGACTTAAGATGTTGGTTACGACCATCGTAGGAGCGTTCCGGAACAGTGACTTAAGATGGTCGTAAGTGCATATCTACCAGTAAACCTACGTTAATCTTTCGTTTACCCACAAACTAAGGCCGATTAAAGTCATTCCATCATTTGATTGGGATTAAAATGGGCTCTGTCTGGGTGCAAAGTCTGAGACACGTTTGCAAATGTTACCATGTGCATATTATCAGCATGTATGAATGATTTTTTAGTTATTGTGTGGTATCTATATAACTTTAAAAACAAGATTAAAACACTCGGACCGGATTCGCTTGATTGTTTGGTCAACTTGGGTCTGATCGTTCATTGTTTTGTTTTTGTTCGTGTGTGTGTGTATGTTTGTGTGTGTTAAACTCTTCAATATTTTTACTGCTTCTGTAGCTCCTGTGGCTTCACCGCTTTTTCATCACCGTTATTAATTCGTGTAGTATAGAAATGTTCATTATATTGAATATTTCAGATAGTTCTATCTCTGCGAGTGAGAGCTTTTTATTTGCATATTCTGTCTGTGACCACTTTGTGTAATCCGACTCATTTTGTTATTTTTTAAATAGAAATCGGGAGGGTCCTTTTGATTATAAAAGAAATATATTTAAACTCAATATGTGTTGATTGATTGATTTTATTCAGCAATTCACTCACAGCATCAATACAACCATTATTGCACATGATAAAATGAAACAACAAAATACAATACTATATGGAAATACAGGCAGAAAGATACGCACAATGATAACCCGTTAAGAAACTAAAAACTTATTTTCCAAGGGGTCCTTTTATAACTACACCTTAAAATACTATGAGAAAATTTTAAAAACTAATACAAATTGATCATGATAAAAAAAATAAAAAAAATAAACAAATTATAACATATTTTTGCTCATTTGGTTTAAGAGGTTAGCCTTGTGGTTCTTTTAAATTTCTTTCAGAGATCTGGATTTAATGTTTATCTGGTAGGCTGTTCCAATTTTTAATTGCAAATTGACAATTAACAAATGGAACTAGCACTCTGACGGAATTTGGCTCTTGGTAACTGAAAAGTACAAAAAAGCACTACCCTTGTGATTATGATGATAATACGGACCCCTAACCCAGTTTTCTCTCATATAATCAGGCAGGATTCGTTAAAAATTTAAAACTGATTTAACATCGAAGTTTCTCAGCCCTTGTGCTGATGTTTAAAATCCAATGTGTGAAATCATCGGATTGATAGGAACGGAAGCTTTATTCATTATGAATCTGTCACTTGTTTGAGCACATTGCGTCGGTCCGCCATAAGCACTGACGGTGGGTGGGGCTGAAAGGGAAATCAATCAACCACGGTATGTCATGCACCCAGCGTGGATGATTGAGTAATCAACAGCGCAACAATCAAGGGCGAAGCAAATTGTCCTCTTTAAACCAATTAAATAATTAGCCTGCCTATAAAGAAATTTAGTACTAGAAATTTACTTGCGAACAATGTCAAGACAATTTGTTCACCATCAAGGCACTGGGTCATCTCCAACTCGATTTTAAACCACAGAATGTTTTGGCCTTAATAATTTGACCATCACAAACAAGTGGAGAAATCAGTATATTGGACTTAGTTTACTCTTAGACCCAAACAGAATCATTTCTTCTTTCCCATGGGCAAAGACAATTGGTTTCAATCAACCACGTATTCCATTTCCAGATTTTTTTAAGAACTTTGCCAATTTTTTCTGGGTCTTTATCAATCATATAGGCAACCGTCTCAGCATATTGTAAAGTAAGCAATCACAGAATTTGGCATATCATTGCCAGAACATAAAAATAAAAGTGTTCCAAACATGCGCCCTTAGGAAACAACCCGCACGTTATTAAAAGAGGAACATATCAACAACCATTGAGTTTGACAACTTGCTGTCTGCCAGAAAGATTATTGTAAACATGCGTTTTGATTTTACACCCATGGCCGACAGTTTTTTACACAGAATTTGGGTGGTCCACACTGTCGATGCCTTTGGATAATCTACTAAGATCATGCTGTGTAATTACCGGAGGCAGTTTGCTTTCTAAATTATCTTGAAGATGAATCAGACAAGTGTCGGTTGAATATGTCCTCCTAAAACCAGATTGAAAATTGATAGAATGAGATTATTGTTACACCCAAATATTTGTAGCTGAATGAAAAACTCTTTCTCTAAAATCTTTGAAACAACAGGAAGGTACTCACTGGTGTAATAATCCCAGCACATCAGCTTACTCTTCGTTTATGAATAGCATGACTTTTGCGATTTTATGTCATTAGACGATGTTAGTCCTTAAGAGGTGTTAACACTATGAGTGATGGGACCTTTAATAACCTCAGCAGCATCTTTAACAAAACGTCCGTGATACCATCTAGACCAGTACGTTTCACCCTGTTAATACTAGAATCGCATCAGGACAAACTCTTCAGCAATTTCTTTAAGTTCAAATGATCTGGCACAACAGTCTGGTATTGCTTCCTAAAACGAGGTGACATCAACATCATACTATTGGACTCTTGCTCGTGAAGTTTACTCACAAGATTGGCTGCAATGATCAGTAAAAAATGTTAAAATGGTCCAGCAATCTCTTTCCACTTTCACAATCGTGACATTTTCACCCATTAACATCTAAGACAATTTTGTCGATTTATATTTTGACTGGGATTGGTAACCAAGATCTTTAAGATGTTTCCATAACGCTTTGGAGGTCTTTATTTTCGTCAATTTTATCTACCATATATTGGCGTTTGGCATTTCTGGTGTCATTATGCACTTTATTACGCAGCTTCCGGTACATTTGGTAGTTTTCAGAAGTGTCGGTTATCTCCCGGGATTTACGGAACCAACTGTCACGTCACGAATGAGTACAAGAATCTCAGAAGAGGATCCATGGATCAGAATGGTTTTTGACCCGAAACTTCCTGTAAAGGGCCACAGAATCAACGACAGTGGTAAATAAAACCCGGAAACATTCCCACAATTCATTGACGTTATCAGGGACCTTCTAAAACAGGAGACCAATCAAACAGTTGTCAACATTTCAACAAAAAATTCCTACGTACTTTTGAGAGGACCCAAATCTGATCCCTTTTATGGGATCCACGTGGTTTTTGATCTTCCGGTCTTGTACAATACGCAATGTAATGGTCACTTATACCATACGGTATGACACCATATTGCTGAATCTTTTTGCATATTAACATTATTACATGTATGTTACAGCCCCAAAGAAATAGCAATGATTTATTTCACTTTGAGTAGGATTAAGTCATAATTAGCACATCAAAAATATTGAAATTGTATAGTAATTTAACAATATGGGGATAACCTGGTTGTGTGCCAAGCCCGGGGGGGGGCGGGGCCCACTCGAAATACTACTTGTAGGCACCCGCGTGAAAGAAAACGCGGATTTAGGGTGCTTTGAAAGGCAAAACGCGGATTCGCGCGAGGATCCGCGGTTTAGGTCTTCCCCAAAAATAACTGATTTAGCACAAAAAGAAAGGGTGTTTTAATAGGACTATCCTCGCTTATGGGTATTGTTAAAATGATCCAACTAGCGGTGATATTCATTTACTTTATTGGTTAATACAGCGTGTTACCATTTAAAAAACAATTTTTGTCAGCCCGCCGTAGGTTTGCTAC
This sequence comes from Ophioderma brevispina, assembly GCA_023653785.1. Classification (NCBI taxonomy): domain Eukaryota; kingdom Metazoa; phylum Echinodermata; class Ophiuroidea; order Amphilepidida; family Ophiodermatidae; genus Ophioderma; species Ophioderma brevispina. The sequence continues at coordinate 100,970 of JAMKCH010004987.1, forward strand.
CATCTTTACAGGTTGCCCATCTGCACCGTCTGGCGTTCTAGTATACACAGAAGTACCGTTGCGTCCGTCGATAACTACATCGAGCATTAAATTGTCGCAAGATAGTACAAAAGTGAAAAAAATTACGAGCACTAACTCCAGAATAATTGTTATTAATTGAAAAGCTCGATTTGATATCAAAGATCATCATTAAGCATCGTTAGCGCCGATATATCCCTGGATATACCCAGGCCTCGTCAAATTTCCCATTGGCGTAACCGGCCCCGGCCGAAGAAAGCGTTGTGTCACAACTTGAGCGGGGGGTTGGTGAGCTAGTTTCTAATTGGGACTTTCCCGATTTCGGATTTTGTTATGGCTATTGCGTTAAAAATTAATTCAGGGGTTCTAGAAATATTTAGAAATACTGTAACAACCTAAATGGAATAAAACAATGTGATAATCAGTAGAAAAATGATGCTCAACTATAAATCCACATTTAAACATATTCCTTCTCATTTAAAGCAATGATTGTAATGGCTCTATTTGGTCCAACACTATAAATGGTCAAAAATAATGATGCAAACAAAAGTTGATTACTTTGAATGGGTTTCTGGATGGTTTCTGGTTTGTTGGTTCTTTGGGTGTCAATAGTTGATGGCATTGGGCCTAGATCAAAAATCAGATATTTGGTTCAAAATGTCGATCAAAAGAACGATTTTTAAACAAAAGTAAGACACTTTGGATGTTTCCTAGAATGTTTTTGAGTGGTTTCCGGTGTTTTCGGTTTCTTTCTATCTCATCAGTGGTAATTAAGCATTGGCCCGAAACCCCTTTTGGTTATTTTTGTCCCAAAATGGTCATGTTCAAACAAAAGTTTGCGTACCCCTTGGATGTTTCCCAGACGAGTTCTTGATGTGCCCGTGTTTTCCGGCTCTTGTGTATCATCATGATTGATGAGCTTGCATGGAACCTCATTTTCGCTTTTGGTTTAAATGGTCAAATTATATTTTTAAAAGAAAAGTGAACACACTGGATGGTTTAACTGGTTTTATAGAAGGTTCCCGTGTTTTTTGGCTCCTCTGGTGTTTTTCTGTGTATCAATGGTTGTTGTGCATTGCCTGGAACCCAATCAGCTATTTTGGTCGCAGAATTGTCAAAGTAAAGATTCCCTTGGTCCAGGTGGCAATGGCAATCCTTAGTTTAGGAATATATTTTCATAAATACAAGTCCTCATTTATGGTGTTTGAGCATTACTCAATTCCTTGTTTTGGGGTAGGACCCTATCTATTTCATCAGAGTCCTCGCTTAGGTGGCGCTTAGGGTATCTTTGCTTGGGGTAAAATCCTTGTTTTGGGTAAAAATTCATCCGAATCCTCGTTTAGGGTAACTTTGCTTGGGTAAATCCTTGGTTAGGGTTCGGTTTGAAGGAGGTTTTGGAATTCCTAGCTTAGGGTCATTTTTGAAAGTCATTCCCGCGCGTGCTTACAACATTTACACTTGTCCCCCCCTGGTGCATAGCTGGTGTGTTTCAAAACAATAGAAGAAAACAGAAAACTGGTTGGAGCGCTAAACCTGAGTGACTTCATTAGAATGCAAGGGAAATTCGGGTGCAGGATAGATGTCGCCCTGCTGCCTTGATCTTTTGTGCTCATAGGTGATGGACATGAACTGAATAGGCGGCGGCGCCCTTCTTTAATCTACAGCATGATATGCTGTGTGCATGAGGTATGGACTTAGATGTATGGGCTAGATTTAGCACATGACTTCCCAAAAATATAGAGAGGACTAGATCCTTCGAAATTGTTTGAGATGATATATAAAGCCCTGGTGAGAGAAATGAGTCGAGTATCCAACATCATTAACTCCAATGAGAGTTTTAATACCTCGTGCTCCAAGTAATTAGCAGAGTTTCCAAGTGACAGTGACAGTAATCCAGTCAGTTCAAATCTTTAATTTCCTCTAGTGATAAATTGTCCATAGGTAGTCTCACTCCAGTATTTTCGTCCGACTGTTAGCCGACTTCGGTTTGGTATTCATTCCTTGCCTCTGATTATCCCAGATAAACGCTACAGCACTTTGGACTTTCTATTTAGGTCGACCTCCGAGCTTCGTGAGTCCTTAGGAGCTGGTTTTCTTTAGTAGGACAAGTCGTCCGTGGACACGTTCGCTTATTGGAATTGAAGTTTGGTTTTTTTTTTTCGCTGGATATTCGCCAGGCCCGCGTCGCGGCACACAACAGGTAGTACGTTTAGTAGTTCATTAATTAACAACTTATTATAGATTAAGCTTTGATTATTGATACCTAATCGTGTTTGAAAGAGATTGATTAGACCACAATTAAAAAAATACTTTGTATTATTCTCGAGTGCGTCACTGTTGAGGCGCGTGTCGTCAGGTGAGGCGCAAGCACACGCATATAAAAATATGTGCGTCAGGCGTTATGTATCAGTGTGCATTCCCCAGTGTTCCATGTCTGATCGGCCGATTTTTCGGCAATAATTATGCGAAAAGCAATCGATTGAAGAAAACCATGCTTATAAAAAAGATTACTGAATCCCCTAAAGCACAAAAAGTCTCCCGATGACCCCTGTCATCTTGGCTAGAAAAGAGATATTTGTGAGCCGAGTGGATAGGCATGTGGCATCGGTTTTATGGTGTTTTCACTCGCTAAGTATGGACGAACTTAACATACTGCGTGTCTCAAAAATATGCATTAAGATTTTTCCAAATACGACGATACGTAAACCAAATATTGTTGTGCCCAAAACTATGATAAGTGCGTATTCTCATTATAATACTTTTGGGCACCTAGATTTTGGTTACGACGTTTTGGGAGAATCTTCGGGTCTGGGTTATATTTACGTAATTGATCACATTACCTTGCCGTGCCTCACGAGCAACTCCTGCGCTGCCCCCCCCTTCGTATCACCAGTGTTTTGAAAACCAGTTGACAAGATCAAATTGACTTACCGAGGTCAGGTGGAGGTCAAAAATATTTCGTAGTATCCATACAAGCTCTATAGGACCCGATTTGAATTAAGCATTTCTTGTCTATTTGAAACCGCCTTCACATGTTGTTCATCTGAGATAAGTTCTTTTTGTGGGCCGCCAGCTATAGCTGGCAGGACCACTAGCAATTCATGTGCGTGGGGGTTATGTATGTGTGTATGGTGTGTGGATGTTGTGTCAAAAATTGTTAAGTTTTTTTTAAATTGACCTCAATTGAAAAGTTTTAACTTATAAATTGGAACCAAACTTCTGTCATAGGGGCACAATGGGATCCCTCATAGTTGATGAGGTCGGGGTCATGTTGAAAGGTCAAAGGTCATGTGAGGGCAAGCGGAAAAAATGGGCTAAACTCGGTGGGGGGTTTTATCGGGGGGGGGGTGGTGGGGGAGTTGCTTGTAAGCATGTCAGTCACACCAAAGCAAGACCTATTATAGCTGACAAACACATTCAATAATTTAACAGGTATCAAAAATAGCTTTCACTTTCTGATAAAAGAAGAGCCGCGATCACTGGTAAAACCCGGACTGTCCATCCACAAAAGTTGTCATGGACTATCTTTTATCCATATTGTGCCCATTTAATCGGACTAAAACATTGCGCAAGCCGGACGCTGAATTTTGCACCTTAGACTCGCTCATTTTACATTAGCTTCATAAACTTCAGCCAGCCTAGTGTTTTACAGCTCCATCACCTACCTTGCTGCCTCTCGGCAATTTTTTCCTGCCCTCCCCCCCCCCCCCCCCCTTGCATAGGCAACACAAGGCCAGGGGAACGCTTAGTATCACCAGGGTTTTGAAAAACAAGTTGCAAGAATCCAATTGAAATTACCGAGGTCAGGTGGAGGTCACAAACTATTTTCGTATTATCCTATACACAGCTCAGATAGAGACCTCAGATTTGTAAATAAGGCATTTCACAGCTCATATAGGTTTCACACATAAATCTGGTCTCATTCGTCCTTACAAAATAGATAACAAAAACAAGGGAGATGAAAACGTCCATTTTCTCCTCATTGAACATCTCGCCTTAAGACTAAATTCTGATGAAGATATCATTCTCCTGACCCAATCAATCATGAAATTAGGGTAGTATCCCCAAAATTTTGCGAGCTAGGGACCAAGAAGACTAGCATGCACCGTAGGACCCTGCAGGTCACAGAACTTTTTCAGTCAGGTGTTCACTGTAAGAAACGGTTAAAGTGTTTTTGATAAAAATAAACAATCATGACAACCTTTTGTGATATTCTACCGAGTTATACTTAATATGATAGCAAATGATTTGGCAACCAGATCTCGCAATTTTCTCAGTTTGAGGGTATAACTTAGGCGGGGTCACCAAAAAAAAAACCACCCATTTGCAGTGGGGGCTGGACTTAACTGTTTCTCATGTTACTGGTGTGAATCCATAATGAAAACTTAGTTTTTCCACATCTATTTGGCAAATATTTTGGCTGACTGATTTTATTATGATAATAAATAAAATAAGTGGTTGTTATTGTTATAAGAAATTATTTGAAACATTGGGCCTGCGATAATACATGGAATTAAGTAGGGGGCTACGGTTCACCATTCAAATGACATGTGGACTAAAATGAAAGGTTGGGTTTAAATCAAAGCTATGTGGCACGGACCTTTCCTATGGGAATGCAAAAATTAACGTAACCACTCGGCTAAGCCACCTTCGGGTATAAGCCACCCCAATTTTTAAAGAAAATACAGGAGCTAGCATATACCAGGGTATAAGCCAAGGTGGTACTTTAGCAGTCCGGAAAC